>VZZY01010898.1:372-13023 GCA_013400335.1 Eurystomus gularis | reverse complement strand
GCTGGACAGTTTTACACTCTCAGCATAAAACATGACTCCCTTCTCTCTAGTCTAAATCTTCCTTCTTTTAGTTTAAAACCATCACCCCCTGTCCTGTCCAACAGGTCCTGCTCAAAAGATTGTCCCCATCCTCCTTATAGCCTCCTTTAAGTACTGTAAGGCTGCAACCAGGTCTCCCTGGAGCTTTCTCCAGGTTGAACAACCCCAACTCTCTCAACTTGTCCTCATAGCAGAGATGTTCTAGCCCTCTGATCATCTTCATGGCCCTCCTCTGGACTTTCTCCAGCAGGTCCATGTCTTTCCTGTGCTGAGGACCCCAGAGCTGTACACAGCACTGCAGGTTGCTGGGGGGGGGGGGTCTGAGAATTCTAGAGGATCAAAATTTGTTCAGTTAAGACATCAGAACTGAGTTGTTTTCCTGCTGTGGACTTCCTAGGAGAAGTTTGGCTTACCTTGTGAACATCTCCATTCACTCACAGTGAAATTTAGAAAGCGAGAAGTCTATTGTAAGAATAAATCAATGGACAACTGTTCCAAATTATGGGATTCCACATAGAGCTAAAAATCTAGAGGCTGTAAAAAAGTGAGTAGAATGAAAGAATAGACTGTCCTTCATACTGTCCCACCAATATACCTCATTAGCATGGACCAGAAGAAAAACACTCAAAAATTAGAGGATAACATGTCCCCAGGCCCATTAGAACTTTGGCCCCTGCTCAGCAGTAGTGTCAGGGAGGTCAAGTCCTTTCTTTGATGGAAAATGTTCCTTAGGATGGATAACCCTGAGACAAGATATTAACTTCCCACAGATCACAAACAATCCTGCAAGCTGGAACAGCTTGATCTTTATCACTTTGTTCTAAAGCTACCCAGGGACTGTTGCCTTGATGGAAGTCTTCAATCAGCCTTATTTATTGGAGCTAAGTTTGTGAGCAGAGCCTGAGATTAATGAAAGGCAGGGAGATGTTCCAACAAAGACCTTGGAGTGATGACCCAGAATTTACACAGAAATAAGACGTTAGAAACCTGCCCTCTTAAATATGGCCAGATGAACTGGGCTGGGGCTATAGGCAAATGGTTTTATTTGGCTAGGCACAGAAGTACAATCCATATGTTGAAACTACAAGATATATAAGAAAAATGAGAGGCGTAGAACTTTGTTCTACTTGTTCACATAAGCCCCAAAGAACAGACACAGGTAAATCAAGGGGAAAGGCTTTTTTCTAGTATGAAGATAACAACACACCATTGCAGTGCTTTTTAATCAGCTTAACAAGCCTTTGAGATTTATCTTCTTTACATTCAAATTTAACCTCCTATCAAGGTTCCTTAGAGTAAAAAAAATGAAGGTTGATCTCATTTCCACCAACCAGATCCCAAGCTGTTATTTCCAACAAATAATTCTGACCTTATCCTTATAGAATCATAGAATCACAGAATGTGTTGGGTTGGAAGGGACCTCTAAAGGCCATCTAGTCCTAACCCCCTACAATAAGTAGGGACATCTCTAAATAGGTCAGGTTGCTCAGAACCTCATAAAGCCTGACCTTGACTGTTTCGAGGGATGGAGCCTCCACCATCTCCGTGGGCAACCTGTTCCAGTGTTCCACCACTCTCACGTTAAAGAACTTCTTTCCTACTGTCCAATCTAAATCTACCCTTTTCTATCTTAAAACCATTACCCCTTGTCCTGTTGCTACAAACCCTTATGAACAGAACCTCCCCCACCTTCCTATAGGCCCCTTTCAGGTATTGGAAAGTCCCTCCAGATGCATGTTATGGGCCAGGGAAGAATATATATGGCAGCCTGTCACACTCCGATCCTATGTCTCACTTCCCTTTGCTCTTACGAGGCAGAATTCCTTTTCAAAGAAGGCTGCTGAAAGCATTTTTTAATAGCTAGAAAGCAATTTTCTTTGCCCGTGGCCTCTGCAAAAGTTTAAGATCATAGTGGTGCAGCTCTGTGAACAGTGCCTTTCTTGTTGCTTGTGTTTTATTCTTTGCTAATCAGCGTTTGCCTGTCAAATAGTGTTGTTGGGGCACTCAGCTGGCGTTCAAACTAGTGCTGGCAGCTGTACGGGAGCGAGCACCAGCACCCAGGCAGGAATCTGGGATTTCTGTGTTGATAGACTAGAAGTGACAAGGGCCTGTCTGCTTCTAACGTTGTGCTGGGTTGACTCTTGCTCAATGCCAGGTGTCCCCCAAAGCTGCTCTGTGACTCCCCCCTCAGCTGGGCAGGGGAGAGAAAATATAATGAAAGGCTCATGGGTCGAGATAAGGGTAGAGAGAGAGAGCACTCAGCAGTGACCATCACGGGCACAACAGACTTGACTTGGGGAAATTAGCTTAATTTATTACCAATAAAATCAGAGGAGGGTAATAAGGAATAAAGAACAGATTTTAAAACATCTTCCCTCCACCCCTCTCTTCCTCCAGGCTCAGCTTCACTCCTGATTTCTCCACCTCCTTCCCCCCAGCAGTGCAGGAGGATGGAGAATGGGGGTTGTGGTCAGTTCATCACAGGTTGTCTCTGCTGCTCCTTCCTCCTCAGGGAGAGGACTCCTCACACTCTTCCCCTGCTCCAGCCTGGGGTCCCTCCCACTGGAGACAGTTCTCCACTAACTTCTCCAGAGTAAGTCCTTTTCATGGGGTGTAGTCCTTCAGGAACAGACTGCTCCAGCGTGTGTCCTTCACAGGGTCACAGGTCCTGCCAGCAAACCTTCTCCAGTCTGGCTTCCTCTTTCCACAGGTCCTGCCAGTAGCCTGCTCCAGCACAGGCTCTCCAGGGGGTCACAGCCTCCTTTAAGCACATCCACCTGCTCTGGCGTGGAGTCCTCCCCTGGCTGCAGGTGGAGATTGGCTCCGCTGTGGACCTCCATTGGCTGCCAAGGGACAACCTGCCTCACCATGGTCTTCACCACAGGCTGCAGGGGAATCTTTGCTCTGGCACCTGGAGAACCTTCTTTCCCTCTTTCTTCACTGGCCTTGGTATATGCAGAGTTGTTGCTCTCACATATTCTCACTCCTCTGTCCCGCTGCAATTGTGCAGGGTTGGGTTTTTTTTTCCCCTTCTTAAATCTGTTATCTCGGAGGTGCCACCGCAGTTGCTGATGGGCTTGCCCTTGGCCAGCGGTGGGTCCATCTTGGAGCTGGCTACATTGGCTCCATTGGACGTGGAGGAAGCTTCTGGTAGCTTCTCACAGAAGCCATCCCTGTAGCCCCTCTTCTACCAAAACCTTGCCACACAAACCCAATACAAACCTGTATAGGAGGGATAAATGTGTAAGAAACCTGACTTGAGCTGCAATCCTAATAGGAAACCTTAATATGACTTAATTCTACTTAGGGTGGTTGAAAATCAAAGTTGCAATAGGCAAGGAAAATGCAAACACCTCACTTAAACCAAGTCCTTAAAATATACATGTCCTGAAGCCTTGTATAAGTAGATTTAAGGAGTATATAAACCCCGTTTTGGCATACAAGCCATTTCACATCTGGAGAGACCAGAATACGTAGAGCCCTTTGATTCAATCTGTTCACAGCTACAAGGGATAAACTGTATATGACAGCTGTCTTTGAAGATTGAGAGGCTGCTAAGAGTGAAATCTCTTCAGTATCAGCGCTAAGTATCTCTGTATCAGTATCTATCCCGAGAAACAGCTCTATTGGGTATTTCAGCCAGAATTTGCCTTCAAGCATGTATTCCACCAGGTACTGATTCATGACAACATGTTGAAGTATTGCCAAGTGTAAGCATGTCACGCCTATCCTACTCTCAGGACTTTATAACAGGAAACTGGTAAGTCCATATAACCCCATCATCAGAGACAGAGGAGAAAGAGAGATGCTGTTCAATGCCTATTCCAGAAAAGCACCAGGGGAATCAAATAAAGCCACTAAAATCTAGGTTCAAAATAAATCAAAGACAGTTCTTCTTACATGGGGTAGATGAGCTGTGGAATACCTCTTCAGAAGATATCATAGAGGTGAAATGGGTGGAAGGGAAGACTGGATAAGCTCATGGAAGAGAAACCCACCATGGCTTATGAAATATACTGAAACTAAATCCCACTTAGGGAGTCTCCAAACCAAAAATATTTGGAAGACAGGAGAGTACAAGGGAAAGTATCCTTAAAACATCATTTTCTAGGTATTTTGGGTACTGTTGAAGGGCAGAAGACTGGAAGAGAGGGTTCTATTGCCTAACCAGGTGTGACCTCTCTTAGCTTCTGATAATCCTCCTCAGCCTCAGATTTGTCAAGCATGGCTGACTTCAAAGCAAGCAATCTTTTCTTCTGTAATGTGAGAAAAACTAGTAAGTATTTGGGTTACAGTGTAACGTTAAAGAGCTACTGAAAAAGTTAAAGACCTCAAAGCAAAATTATAATGCAAAAGCCATGAAATTTTTTCCTGCTTGCTTTATTACAGGGGATGTGAAGGGGAGGTTTTCCCAGCTAAAAATAAAAAAAGCCCCTTGATTGCCTCTAAAATGCAACGGATTTAACAAACTGCAATGTCAATTGCTCCAGCTGGATGGAGAAATAGGTCTTTAAAACAATGGGTGATGAAAAAATTTCAGATGCATATGAGATTTCCAAGCTGTCCGTGAAGGTAGAGGAGCACAGTGACCTAATGGAAGGTTGCAGAACCAGCATAAATGTGGCTGTTTGACCTGCTAGAGGTAGGAAAGGCTTTACTATCTCTCGGACAGTACCTGCTGGTACTTGTATATCATCTGATCAAGCCTCTCTACTAGAATGGTCTTTATTCTGTTTTTATCCTTAAAAATGTTCCTTGTCCAGAATAGTATGGGCATCTGTAACAGCTCACGCTTGCCCAGACCTTCCCCTGATACACCTGCATTACTTTTCCCACCAGCTGAAAAAAGGTTCTTCTCTGATTCCCATCCCCACAGGATAGCTTTAGTGAGCAGGACACCATAGCGACAGAAAATTTATGATGCAGGGTAAATAGCCTTTAAAAATTCTACTAAACCTTGAGTGAAAGAGATTTTCTGCCTGTGTTACATCACGGATGTGTTACTTCCCTCTGCCTTCCTCTCTGGAGGAACACAGCAAGCACCAAATAATGGAGTGGAAGACGGCAACCCTTACTACAGTGTTTTCACTGTTTGTCTCTATTTATTTTTTTTTACAAGCTGAGATTAATGTGCTGTGGCAAGATTAGAATGCCAAGATATTTGTGGTTCATCAAAATGGAAGCAGAGATTGGGAGGTTTGCTACATAAATGTGTCTGCAGGCCAGATTTGCTTAGCAAAGCCACAGCTGTACTGCAGTAACATACCCCTTTTCTGTTCTGTCTTTCTGGACAGTCACATAAAGAAAATATAAGGTCTTTTCCAGTATGTATATAGACAAATCAATCAGGACAGAATTTACAAGAAACATCTGAGAGGGAAAATCTGGTCTCGAGCCAACATTTTTCCTGGTGATTCTAATGGAAGACCAGATGATGATCTGAATTAAGATTTAACCTTGCTCCAAAGGTTGCTGAAGTAGGAGGATATTTTCACCCAAATTTAGGTCAGGAGTTTGCAGATCGTGACCTGTTTCTGGAACGAGCCAAATCCACGCATTTCAAAGAGCAACAACCTTTTCAGAAATCCCAGTTTCAAAGCATGGGTCAGTCTCAGCCACTGACTGCAGGTCCATGACTCCCTGGCTACTCTGCTCGTACGTGTGTCAGTGTGGTTTGAATTATTTTTATAACGCTGCTTGCTGTAAAGATATGATAACTCGCTTGTCAAGAACAGTGTGTCTATAACCTAAGAAATTAATCTTTTCATGCTGATTAGCTGCACTTTGTAGCACTGATCTAAAGAACTGCTACAAGTCCCTTTAATGATATATTCCGTACTCCTTCGTCATTAGCTTCTGAAGGGAGAAGAAAAGATTTAAGATTGCTAGTAGCAGTTAACAATGTCTGCTAAATCAAAATAATTATTTTTCGGACAGAAAAATAGATTATGAAATAATTATCTGGTCTAAAAACTGCATTCCAGAAATCCTTTGGTATGTACTCGCCTTCCCAACGGGTTTGCAAATGAATACATCATTTGCTATGTCAGTGTAGGTTTATACTTCTTGGCAAAAGAAAAGTCCTGAGAAAAATAAAACAAAACCTGCAATTATAATAAAATCTAACTTTAACCACCAGCCTGCTGGAGGTGGTCTTGACATGACAGATTTAAACATTAAAGTCAACTAGCATTACAATGGAAATGTGATGGGGCTGACAACTGGTATTGCTTACTGGAGGCACTCACGTGCAATCTTAGCGTGCAGCTGAACTGAGATAATTAAGTCCTAAAGGATTAATCAAAGAGTTCTTGTACAATTCTTCACCCTACTGGAGTAACTTTACCTTTGATTTCTGATTTGGTAATGAACATTTCCTTTTCATGGATTCTTCCAAAGCAGTTTGATCTTGAGGTTTCTGTCAATAGGGCACCTTCGTTATTCTCAGCACCTTGGATTTATGTAATCCGATTTTTAACATGTACATTATTCTCTAGAGGTCCCCAGCTGAATACTAAACAGGATGATGTAAGGGTAGCTGAGTTCCCATTTGCTTCAGGAACTGTCTAGCACAAAAACATTCCTACCATGGGATAGAATTATAGAATTGTTTAGGTTGGAAGAGGCCTTTAAGATCATTGAGTCCAACTGTTAATCCAGCACAGCCAAGTCCACCGCTAAATCATGTCCCTCAGCACCACATCTCCACGGCTTTTCAATCCCTCCAGGAATGGGGACTCCACCACTGCGCTGGGCAGCCTGGGCCAGCCCGTCACAACCCTCTCGGGGAAGAAATTCTTCCTAATGTCCAAACGAAACCTCCCCCGGAGCAACTTGAGGCCATTTCCCTTCTTCAGCTAGATGCTCAAATGTGGGCAGGAAAAATCCAACTTTGTGCCTTTCTTCTCCAGGTACAGTGTTGTTCCTTTTCATGGCAAGAAACGTTGGAACAAATCTCCTTGTGTAGAGAGTCATGGATGAGGGGAGGGAACAAGCCCACAATACCTCCTGTATAAGCCCAGAGCAGCACCCTGGCCCCACCAAAGCATCCTCAGACAGACACCGAAACTGTGGCTTCCCTTTCCTTGTTGTTACTGTCCTTGCTAATCATTACCACCGCTGTTGTCACCCGTGTTGGAGAAGCCCTTTTTTCTGGCAGGAGCTGCTACATTATCATCACACAAAGAGTTGATTTACCCTCTCTTAGACTTGCCCTGTGCATAGGATGGTGGCCAGAGAATGAGGAGATATCCCCCCTCTCTCGTAGCGCTGCCTGATGTGAGAGACACGTTCGCTGTGGTCGCCTCTGATATAGGTGATGCTTGATGGCTGCACTAGAAGCTCCGTTGCTTCAGATCGAGGTGGAGGCCTCTCCACCAGTACTCTGCCGTGAGCTGCACACCGGGACAGGCCAGCAAGGTCCCTGCCCTGGCAGCGATACTGCAGTGCTGTGGCAGAGCCCGGCTGTGAAAGCCTGTTTGTGGAGGAATGAGCAAACCCCGTTATGCAATAGTGGCTTTTTGTTCCCCGCTGCCTTCACTCTCCATTTGTTTCCATGGTAGCAATATGGGAAAATTAGGATTTGTAATGTTAAATCAAGGAAAAAGACCATTTTTCCTGTCAGAAGCCAGCTTGTGATGTGCTGTGATACATCTGTGGCAGCTAAACCTAAACTTGTTTTATAAAGAGCAGATACATTCAGTATAAATGACAAAACCAGGGATTTTAGTTTAGATATTTCAGAATAGGCCACTTCAGCTGAGGTTCCCGTGATGTATTTTTCTATTCCCGCGCTCCAGCATGGAGACGATGTTGAGATATAACCCCATGCGTATGAAAACAAGACGGGAATTTCATAGCAGTTAAGAATCTACGTCTCTGAACTACACTGCAATTTAGCTTAGGGTTATGTAACACCAGAACATACCGCTCTGGTTTGGCACCACCCTAAATGTTAAATACGTGTTCAAATAGAGCCCTCCTGTGTTTGCTGGGTTCCACTACAACAGCCAATGCATCTGAGACATCATTTCTTGACCTTTCTCTGTTGAGATACTCAAAACCCCATTGGACACAGTCATGAGCAGCCTGCCGTAGCTGACCAGGAGGAGGTAGACTAGACCATCTCCAGAGCTGGCTTCAACCTCAACGGTTCTGTGATTGTATAATTCTACGGTACCTTTCACATACGGTTTTGAATCATATGGGCACTTCTCCAAATGAATATGTGGTATCCCTCTTGTAATCTTACTCCAGCAGTAAGAGGTGAAGTGAGGAGCTGCAGCTAAAATATTTTTTCCTCCTGTTTTTGCTGTAGACTCTTAGCCAACTGCGTGGAAAAGATGACATGGCTCTTGCACCCATCTATGCTTCTGTTTCTCTTCTGCAGGCTTTAAACTATTCATCATGGTTTAGCTGTAGAAGACGGAGAGGGGATCTGATCAATGCTTACCAAGATCTAAAGGGCGGGGGTCAAGAGGATGGGGTCAGACTCTTGCCAGTGGTGCCCAGCGTCAAGATAACGGGCAATGGGCACAAACTGGAACCCAGGAGGTTCCACCTGAACATGAGGAGAAATTTCTTTCCTGTGAGGAAGAGCCCTGGAACTCACTGCCCAGAGAGGTTGTGGAGTCTTCTTCACTGGGGAGATTCCAGATCCATCTGGACACAATTCTGGGCAACCTGCTCAGGGAGACCCTGCTGGAGCAGGAAGGCTGGATGAGATGATCTCCAGAGGTCCCTTCCAACCCCTACCACTCTGTGATTCTGTGAATATATGTATTTTGGTCTAGTGGTGCTATCGCAGGACACCTTTACTACAAGCAGCACTTAGAAGAAAAAAAGGAGGGAAGAGAAAGCAGCCGCCAGGCAAAAGAGCAAAATCAAGACCAGAAACAAGATGAAACAACAGGGAAAAGAAAGAGCAAAGAACAGTATAAAAGGTAGGAGGTTGAAAGCAAATGCACAGAAGCAGGGCATTATGGTTGGACTTGATGATCTTAAAAGTCTTTTCCAACCTAAATGATTCTATGACACGGTACTCTGCAATACTGTGAGATGGAAAGGTATGTAAGAGGCACAGCCATCACAGGGAAGCCCTGGCACACAGAACTGTAGGGAACACTACCTTGAGTCACCTTTTCTCCTCTGTAGGTGCATCTACAGTCTTTATTAATAATGTATGTATGCAGGGAGAGCAGAGCTGTAAGTGCAGTGATTGTTCTTGTTGAGCAGAGCTAGAGATGAGAAAATAGGTTTTGCAGCTTAAAAGAAAGAATTGATAGTTGATTCACTTCTATTCTTCAAAATAAACATGAGGACTTACTCCCATTTCCATAAATTCCTTTTCCACATTGAGTAAACATAAATAAAGGCAGCTTTGATTCCTCCAGCCTTGAAATTTTCACACTAGTGCTTTCAGAGAAGACGACATTAAAGGCAATTACATTTAAGAGATGTCGCTATAGTCACTCTCATGGTTTTTTTGCATATGAGAAACAGTTTAATTACATATCTGTGGATAGCCCAGACATAGACTAACCTGATTTTTAAAATAAATTTCACATAGTATTAAACTTTTGCTTTCCATGAGAAAACCACCCCTCCTAGGAGATGGTTCTTCTAGAAGACAGCTCTCCTAGGAAGATGGTTCTCCTAGAAGATCGTTCTCCTAGAAGATGGTTCTCCTAGGAAGATTGTTCTCCTAGAAGATGGTTCTTCTAGAAGACAGCTCTCCTAGGAAGATGGTTCTCCTAGAAGATGGTTCTCCTCGAAGATGGTTCTCCTAGGAAGATGGTTCTAGAAGATGGTTCTCTCCTACATGCACCACAGTAATAAAGCATATGTTCTGCATATTGAATTGAGGAGCAGAAGACAAAGTCAGCGGTCTTATCAAAGTAAGTCACACAGAAAGAAAAGAATTATTTGCACTGGATCGATGGGCTAAGGCCAATTGGATGAGGTTTAACAAAGCCAAGTGCTGGGTCCTGTACTTGGGTCACAACAACCCCCGGCAACACTACAGGCTTGGGGAAGTGTGGCTGGAAAGCTGTCTGGTGGGAAAGGACCTGGGGGTGCTGGTGGACAGCCGGCTGAACATGAGCCAGCAGTGTGCCCAGATGGCCAAGAAGGCCAACAGCATCCTGGCCTGGATCAGAAATGGTGTGACCAGCAGGAGTAGGGAGGTGATTGTGTCCCTGGACTCAGCACTCATGAGACCGCACCTTGAGTCCTGTGTCCAGTTCTGGGCACCACAGTACAAGAAGGACATTGAGGTGCTGGAGTGGGTGCAGAGAAGGGCAACAAGGCTGGTGAAGGGTCATATGAGGAGTGCCTAAGGGAACTGGGATTGTTTAGTTTGGAGAAGAGGCTGAGAGGAGACCTCATTGGTCCCTATAACTACCTAAAAGGAGGCTGTAGTGAGGCTGGTGCTGGTCTCTTCTCCCAGGTAACTAATGATAGGATGAAAGGTAATGGCTGCAAGTTGTTCCAGGGGAGGTTTAGACTGGAGAGCAGGAAGAAGTTCTTTACTAAAAGAGTGATTAGCCATTGGAACAGGCTGCCCAGGGAAGTGGTGGAGTCACCATCCCTGGAGATGTTCAAAAAATGGGTAGATGTGGCACTTTGAGACATGGTCTAGGGGTTAGGGAGATGTTTGACGAAGGTTGGACTAGATGATCCTAGAGGCCTTTCCCAACCTAAATGATTCTGTGATTCTGTGAATTAATTATACACATCGAGTTTTATAGGACTCAGGTGAAAGACAAAGCTTCGGTTAAACTCATAGGAAAAAATGCGACTTAGTCTTGATTCCAAAGTCCCGACTGCAGGGCTGTGGGTGGACCCAGCCATCATGGTGGAGGTGCTGTCTTCAGCTGTCTGCCTCCAGCCTCTTGCCAGAGGTTATCCCCAAGAAGTCTCACATAGGTGCTTTGAACCCATTTCACACAAAATGAGCTGTGTCAGCTTACGCAGCTCATATTTGATAACCTGATGGCTTTGATTGCAATGACGCACATGAAGAAGTGCTTAGATAGGAGGCAGAAACCCTCTGCAAGGTGTAGTGATGGGCAGCTGAGGACTGGCTGATGATCAATGGCTTGTACTGGTACAGCTATCTGCAGAGTTCACATCTGCCTAGTAAACAAAAGCTGTAAGATCATACTTTTAAAAGTTTGTCGCTCCAACTACTATGACTATAGTCTTTTTCACATTGTCCCTGGTCATTCTTCAACACCAATTTTTAACTTACAGCCAAGCACCAGAAGCTGTGAAGTGATCCTTCCCAGATATAAAATCTCTGGAAGTTCCATGTCTACAAAGAAAAGCTACCCAGGAATATCCTATTTCTTTTAATACTAGTCTTGGAAATCTTTCGTCTTGTCGTTCCAGTATAAAACGTGACCAGGCAGTGCACATGTGTAGCTTCACTAGAAAGTGAACAGCTTCATAACTGGGGAACACAGCAGGCCAGGAGCACCAGCAAAAACACACACACAAACAGCACCTCATTAACTGGGTGCTTCAGAAGAACCCTCTGAGATTAATCTGTCCTTTAATGCTGCATTTTGATGATTTCATTTCCCCAGCTAACACAAGCTGATTCGAGAGGCACTGCAGAAAGCTCGTGGTTATATGGCCAGATTTATCCCAGCTGCCAGAGCAAGGGAAAGAAAAGACAGATGTGGAGGAATCCCTCCCATCATCTCTTCCTCTGTTTTTTACCTGCTACCAGTAAGCACTTGCCAGAAACCTTTTTGTGTATGTATTATGCAGGACTTGCTATTTTCTCCCAGTACTCCCATGACCACAAGAGAACCTCTCTACAGCCCTTTTTCCTCCTTTCTTCTAGGACGCAGAATAATAGTGCGTAAGATTTAGCATGGATTTTCCACCATCTGCAATAGATGATAGCCTCTCAAGTGCAGTGCAAGAACTAAATCTAGAAAATTAAGTTCCCCGGTCACCAGGGAAATGTGGGAAAAGAGAGAGAAATTCAGACCTGTGATTCTGATGCCTACCTAGAATAAAATGAATCACGTAAATATTGCTTCTTTTCACCATTTAAGGTAGAAACAATCGCAAAGCTCCAATTCCGGTAAACAGTATGGACTTTTAGTGACTCCTAAGGCCTGGTAAGAGTTTTGCAAGTTTAACCAGCTTCTCACTTCGCTTTCCCACATCTCTGTTGATAAATAGTTTTGTTATTCAGAATACTGGCAAAGAATAATGATGTCCAAGTTTGAAGAACACCTTCCTGGTCTTGATAATTGATCTTCTGTTACTCAAGGATGCTTCAGATAAACACAAATAAGGAAACTGGACATGTGGGAAGTAACACAGACTTCAATATGTTCAGTTGAGTTACTGAGTGTGTAATTTGGGCAGAAGAGGAGCCTTCTGGGTCCCCAAAAAAGGACCTCAGAGTCCTGGTAGACAAAAAGATCACCATCAGCCAGCAATGTGCCCTTGTAGCCTAGGCCAAAGGTGTCCTGGGGTGCATTAAGATGAGTGTGGCCAGCAGCTCAAGCTATGGCCTAGTGAGGCCACAGCTGGAGTCTTGTGTTCAGCTCTGGGTTCCCCAGTTCAAGAGAGACAAGGAACTACTGGAGA
>VZZY01010891.1:0-10040 GCA_013400335.1 Eurystomus gularis | reverse complement strand
CAGCCAGTGTTTTACCTATCGGAGCATACCCCTGTCCAAGCCATGAGCAGCCAGTTTCTCCAGGAGAATGCTGTGGGAAACAGTGTCAGAGGCTTTACTGAAGTCCAGATAGACAACATCCAGAGCCTTTCCCTCATCCACTAAACAGGTGAGTGTGTTGTAGAAAGTCAGGCAGGACCTGCCTTTAATAAACCCATATTGACTGGGCCTGTTCATCTGGCAGTCCTGCATGTTATGCATGCTGGTACTCAGGATAATCTGCTCCATCGGCTTCCTCATCACCAAAGTCAAACTGACAGGCCTAAAGTTTCTCTGATCCCCCTTCTGGCTCTTGTTGAAGATGGGTGTCACATTGGCTAACTTCCAATCTACTGGGACCTCCCTCGTCAAACAGGACTGCTGAAAAAGTGATGGAAAGTGGCTTAGTGAGAATCTCTGCCAGCTCTTTCAGAACTCTTGAGTGGATTCCATCCTGTCCTATATACTTGAGCACATCTATATGGTGCAGCAGGTTGCCATCCATCTCTTCCTGGATTGCAGGGGGATCATTCTGCTCCCAGTCTCTGTTATCTAGCTCAGGGAGCTGGATTCCTAGAATACCACTGCTCCTTTTACTAAAGACTGAGGCAAAGAAGACATTAAGCACCTCGACCTTTTCCTCATCCTTAGTCACCACGTTTTCTTCTGCATCTAATAGAGGATGGAGGCTCTCCCTGGCTCTTTTTTTGCTGCTAATGTATTTATAGAGAGATTTCTTGTTGTCGTTTACAACAGAAGCCAGATTAATTTCAAGCTGGGCTTTGGACTTTCTACATAGTCTCACAACATCTTTGTAGTCATAACTTCTTTAGTTCTTCTAAACTTCACAGCAACCATAGTGAGTTTAAATGCAATATCTGCAAGAGTAATAAGAGCCAAAATTATATGATAGTTATACTCAGTTAAATAAATAAATAAGTGGAAATAAATAATACCGAGGGATAGTGCTATAAAAAAATCTGAATGGAGTAGCTGAGACTTAAATCACTGTGGGTGGTGTGGATGCTATCTAGGGACACCATTTTGAAGACCCACAGTGAATGCACAGCACCTATTAAAAAACAAGTCTGTAAGGGTAAACAACACAGCTAACAAAAGCAAGAACACATCTTTCAAAAAAATGAAGTTGTATCTCAGAGAGGACAATAGAAAGAACCATAAAATCTGCTTTATCTATAATGCCACAATAAAGAAGACAAAAAAATGAGTTTGAATAAACCTGTGGCAAACAAGCTAGTAATAATTGTGTTTTAAAGACACATGGAGGCAAAAGTCTGAGAGGAACTGTGTGAAGCTAATCCAAAATTGAGATATAGAAGTGTGCAGAGAAGGTAAGATCACAAATGTAGAACTTAATACATTTTTTAATTTGTGTGCAGTGCAAAATAGTTGGGGAATTTTTCTATGCTGGAACCCTTCTTTAGCTGAGCCATCAGAGTCCTGAGAAGGTTAAATTAGCTATAGAAGCAGTTGTGGAACGAACTGATACAACAGTAACAAATAATTGGGTTTAGCTGTTGCATGCCAAGAGCCTGAAGGATGAAATAAGTGAGCTATTATGAAGTGTAATATTTTGCCTTAAACCTCTATGGCACAAGAAGGCTTGGATTTCCTAATATAATACTGATTTTTTTCCCAAAAAAAGATTTCCAGGGAGTTTGGAGGAGCTAATGATAGGTATGAGTGACATGCACATGGTAAAACAGTAGGAGAAGGATTAATGGACTCATTGAGAATATACCATACTGAAAAAAATTCAACACAGCTTTTCTAAATAAAGGTCATATTTTGCAATGCTTTCTGAATTCTTTAAAAAGGTCAATATGCAGGTACATATGTAGGAATGGATTCAAAACAGATGAGGGGTAACTGTTGTGCAATATATGATTAATCTGTGCACCTCACTAACATAGGCTGTTGTGGACCACAATTTTACATAAGTTTCGAAGCAATGGGGCAACTTGCTGTAAGAAAAATCCATCAAGAGTTGTTAAATACAGACATAATCTGTGCTAAAAACCATTAGAAACTGAGGAAATGTTCTGGAGTACTGTTTAGCCTGTTACTATGTATACCCTCTAGATGTCAGTGCAAGAGACAGAAAGCACAGCCAGGTGGATCTTTGTCTTAACATGGTCACAGCCTGCAGAAATGCAATATATTTTCACATTGAGGAAAAGAAGAATAAATGTTATATATGAGAAAACTGTGAAGTTTCAGGTGTGGTTTGGTACCTGAGGAACATCTATAAAACAGAAAGTGGAGCTACAATTCATATGCAAGAAAATAAATACAAAGTAAAAAGATGCCATGATCTTACTGCAAATTTACACAAATATTCTAATATGAATTTGCCTTACTAATACTTTTAGCAGCTAATTGTTTTGGGATAGTTACCAGGGTTCATGCTTGATTAGTTTCTGCATTTCAAATGTGTGGAATACACAAAACTTCACTAAATTTGAGAGCAGTATGTGACAATCCTGCTAATCATACAAAGACTATGAAAATCTTTAAATTAGCATATTTCTGAAAAGTCTCATTTAAACTAATTGATATGAAATGCTATAAGCTGTCAGTGGATGATCACTACTTTGAGGCTGTAAGTGTTTTCAGGGACAGATACAATCTTCTGGGCCAAGACATGTAAAAAATCTGTTCCTGATTATCATAACAACAATGCTTAGCATTAGCCAGTTCTGTCTTTGGTACCTGGAAGTCTGAGGTTATAACCTTTTGGCATTTGAAGGAGATCATCCAGTTTCCCTTGACAAAAATATGTCCCAAACAATTTTAAAAGTTTAAATGAAATTAACTCTCAGGCTTAGGCTGGTCCTGTGTAATAATGATATATTTCCATTTAAACATACAAAAGTCATACTTTCAAATTAAGCTTTATATTATTAAAAGAAAACAAAACAAAACCAACAACCAGGACATTCTAACTTTTTTCATCATATACTGTTCTTCTTCCTTGACCTCAGTTCCTTATCTAAAGGATTTTTCACATTAATATTTTCAGTCATGCTTATTTGAAAATTAGTGCATGTGGAATACTACATACTCTTAGGAAATCTGGGTGGGTTGTCATTGACATCCGTGAGAGTAATGTTTACGGTGGTAGTACCAGCTAGTCCTCCCAGCTGTCCTCCCATGTCCTTGGCCTGGATTAGAACTTGGTATTGTTCTTTCACTTCTCTGTCCATATTTGGCAAAGCTGTTCTTATTACACCTACAAGAAATGAGAAAGAGAAAGATCAAGTAAACAAAAGGCTGCAAAAAAAGCAAACAAAGTCTACTACTACATTTTAATACCAGATTTCTTGAACCAGGAATGGAACAATTCCTAAAGGGTTGATAAGACAGGAGTTCACACAGAAACAAGCAAATCACATGGGCATTTCAAAAGTGTGTTTGTCAGCTATTCAACCATTCCAAATGACTGCTGTGTCTTTTCAATCAGGATGTGAATGGCTGAAAGAGAATGGTGCATTTTCACTAGGGAAGTGAATGGTCTGAGCATAGGTTTGCCACATTGGGACCAAAGAACTCTGCATTGTGGAGAGTAGGGCAACGTAGGAAATGGTGGCAATGCATTTCAGAGCCTGCACCTTCAGTTGCTTCCAACCAGTCACTTGTCATCACAGTTAAGCTACTGTAGGCCGAGACAATACTACTTCTGCACAAAAGGAAGTCTTTAATGGAAGACTCTCCTTTGCTTGAAAGTTTTCTTCATATAGCACATACATGCAGTGAAAAGGAGTTTCCTTAAAGAAACATAATTAAAGTATCATGGTAAGATGTTACCCAAATAACTCTTAATCTTTGGTGATTTTGGATAGCTGACATCTAAATAGGCATATCATTATCTCCTGTCTGTTATGCTAAGAATGCATATTATAAAAGGAAGACTGTTAGAGAGAGACAGAGGTGCTACTGATCATAGGATTAGCTGATAAGTTTGTACAAAGCTGTAAGGTTTTGGGCACTCAAATATTTCTTTTGAAACCAAATGTAGAGAAAATGCATTTCTTTGTCAAAATTTTATAAGTGCATATTACATCCCAAAATGCGGTATATTCAGCAATAGTTTTCAGAAAATGGCTAGGTGCAGATTGGTGCAGATAGCATGTACAACTGAAAATTAAATACATTGGAAGCATGCTTCTCCTTTAAGTTATTATTGCTTTAGAGAATATAATTTTCTAGTATTAAACCATTTAGGTTTAAAAGCAGTCTTTTTTCTCTAGGGTTATAATGGGTCTGGAATGATGAGAAACAAACTTTAAGGGTCATTCTTATCTTTATAGAAACTAACTGCTGTTGTGTCAACAAGTAAGAATAGGAACTGTCAGTTTTAAAGTACTTTTCAGAGTCTAGAAATAACTTCGACCTAAATCTGCTATTTCTGGAACCCATTAAAAATTCCCATTTAATTGAACTGTATAACAATTTCCTTTCTCTCCACTTGTAACACTGATAATGACAACATTAATAATCACTACTATTTTCTACCTCACCATGGCATATACTGTACTGCACAGATCTGGAATACAACTAGCAAATACTTAAGAACATTTAGATACTGCAACACTCTGCTTTTGAGCTTTTGAAAACAGTCAGTGTTGCTCGATGTTTTCTTTGTTCCAGACAGAAATCTTGAATTGTAAAACTGTAAACATTTGTTCATATTGTGATATTAATGAAAAAAATCTTTCTGTAAATAGGATGAACATTGCCCAATTTCCTCTTGAATGTCTTAATCTGTATTTTTGCATTGTAGAGACTCTAGGTTCTACAGTATTTTAAAACTTCCTTGGTATGCTCATTCTAAGGAGGAAAGAGCTATGGGAATTAAAGACTTATCTTCGTATACAAGCAAAACAAAATAACAGTAAGAAGAAATAATTAAGAACGGGCATATAGGAGATTGTGAGCAAGAGATGCAGTTCATCTGATTGTTATACCTGCTTTAGATACAACTGAGTGGCTTTCTGAGTTAGAAATATTCCAGGTGGTCTTCAGAAAATGAAGAATTGGCTATCACATCAGTAGTAAAGTTCCCAACCATCCACTGTTTATTCTGTCTGGAAGTGTAAGGGCATTCTATATATTTTTCTGTAAAATACCTTTGTCTCCAGAAAAAAAAAATCAATGACAATAATTTTAATGTCTAGCACTTCATAGGCAATTTTCCCTTTTCTGCCTACTCTATTTCAGAAGCATAGAAAAAAATTCTGAAAAATACTATTTCTACCAAAATCATCAGTTCACATGGACAGGACAAAGGTGATTTAAAGTTATCTAACCAGCAAAATAGAAAAATAAAATGGAGGTAAAAATCCATGGAAAGAAAGGACTACAAATTCTGATATTTCTGCTTCAGGCTCCCAAAGAATATCCAAACTTTAAATCAAAGACTTATTATAATGTAGAGGCCTCACATGCATGTAATGGTGTTCTGAGTGTTTTTAAATCTTCTATTTTACAATAAAAAAAGATTTTACAATAAAGATTGTTCAGCTCCAGAACTGAAAAACTTCCTTTTTTTTTTTTTCTCTTTGCAAATGCCATCAATATCAAATGTGCCGAGAAGTACGGTCTTGATGAGTCTGCTGAAAATTGAAAATAGCATGTGTGAGACTTGGGCCAGAAGATATACTCTGCAAAGTTATTGAGCCATAATTCAACCAGAAGTGATGCACTATGTGAAGAGAAAATCCAGGTTCCATGAAAAACTGTCTGAATAAATACTAACATCAATACTGCTGCTGACACCATTTTGAATTTCAAGACTATAACTAAGGTCAGAATATGGACTAGAATACTGAGTCTAAGAAAAAAATGGAGACATCTAGTTATAAACAGGAATATTGACCTCATAAACACATCAGAAAATTGGGTGGAAAGAAATTCGTCAAATGGGCATTTTAGTAACAGAACAGACTGTGCAGAGGAAAGATAAGGGAGGTTATCTGTCTGAAGAGAAGTGCTCTATGTTAAAGAAAACTCACATTAAAATCAGAAGAGCAATTTCATAGCATCAAAGCGTAACACCCACGTATAAGATTTGAGGTCTTAAAATGTTACAGTCCAACAGCTGCTCTCCAGCATAGACTATAATGCATTTAACCTTCCTGCAAGAGTAATAACAGCTAACTCTCACACTTCCATATGCTTTGCTTACCTCCAACAAAGAACTACAAAAAATTAGGAGATCAGTAGAGAGGAGTAAAGTGGCAGCTGTGACATTCAGACCCATAAAGGTTAAAAACTATTTAAGTGTACTAAATTCATATCAGAGTAAATGCTTATCACCTATCATGAATGATGTGAGAAAGGAGTATGTGTAAAGTAATGTGCATGCCAAACACAATCCTTATTTCACATATCAAATTATGGTTGGTGGTTTCACCATTATTGTTTTGCAATGAGATCTTGAGGTATAATAGAAATTTCCACAAACATATAATTTTTTTTGTGTAGTAGAAGCTAAAAAGTAAACAGAATGTTCAGAACTGTTTGGAAAGGAATCAAGAACAAAAGTGTCGTGATTAAACCATTTTATACATCCATATGAGCTGCCTTCCTGAATACTGTGTGCACTTTCTCATCCTGAGAAGGAGAAGAAGGTTTATTAGTGTTATAGAACAGCTTCTGTTTAAAGAATTCTTCAATCTAGAAAAGAGACAACTGCTGGAAAATACGGGTTTATAAGGTCAGAGGGAACTAATAAATAGGAATTAATTGCTCACTTTCTTGTGCAATATAAGTGTGAGTTATGAGATAAGTTAAGAGGTGTCATGTTTCAAAGAAGCAAGAGGAGCTCGTTCTTCAGGAAAAAAAAAACACTTCTACTGTGGAATTTCTAGTCACTGGGTGTGCAGATACCGTGTTCCTAGACAAGTCAACTCTTCTAGGAAGTGGACAACTTATGGAAGAGAAATCCTTTCAGAGTTTTAGTTACATGGACACAGCTAATCACCCAGGAACTTTGTAAGGACAAGTTGTTGAAGACTAGAGTACTCAGGGGATACATCACTAAACACTTCATTTAACCTTCAGTAGAGCTGAGCAGACTACCACTTCTGGAAATACGATACATGGCAGTATGGACCTTTGGTCTGACCTAGTATGGATATTCTTAAGTTCTTTAAATAACTACAAGGAAATGTCTCAAAATTGTCACTAGAATGCAAGAGAGAGCAAAAAAAGAGCCAACAACAGCAACTCAAAAAATGCTTATCCATCTGCCAGCAGTTCTGGGTTTGTCTGTCATTTTGTACCCAAATGGCTTTCTTCTCCTTTCCTGTCAAAAGCACTCAAGGCAGGTCTGGCAGTAAAACTCTTCAGTGAAAAACTACTGTATCATCTCCTCAGTTATAAAATAAAGAATTGGAAACATCAGAATATCTGGACTTCAGAGCAAATCATTAAGCAGCATCCCGTGCATTATTATTCACATACTGTTTATCTCTACAGTCACTGTTAGACCAAAGCGTAACTCTCATATTGTGACCTTTCTAATATAACACAGGTTACAACACAATATTGTTGCTCATAAAAGCATGAATCTATATGCTTTTTTCTGGTATGCTGGGCTATCTGTCTCATGAATCTTCCTTTACAGCTGCATCCATTCTTTTACCACTGAGGTCCACCTGAGTAACTCATTAAATATATTAATAGACAGATATGAAAACACTGGGCTTGTATGACGTTTCAGGGCTAGTAGGGTGCAGGCCATCACCTATGGTCCACTCACTACTGAGTAACAGATGAGAGCATATGATGCAGTGCCATGGGAAAAAGTGCCCTTGGAAAAATTCAAGTACTAGTAACTACTTCTTTTTCCTTGGGAAACCTGTACTAGAACACCAATTGTGGTTCCAGTAAAGGTTTTTCTTGCCATTGAATTCTGCCTCATTCTTTACAACACTGAAATAAAAAAATAAGTATCAGGTGAATACTTCTTTTTACCCCCAGACACTTTAAGAAATCCCATTTCAGTTTGAAAAGTAAAATTGCTCACTGCAAATTGCAATATGATCTCCTGCTAAATGAAGCATGTGACAAAGGAATGTGCCCATTGGAGAGAGTGCACTAACAGCCTTGTGAAGCTCTTACCACCAAACTATTGATTGATAAAGGCTCTTTAACACACAATCTGACATTCAAGTACAGCTTCACGGGAAGGAGAAACTATTTGCTGAAAGGAGCATATGGATAAATATCCCTGTAACACATTCAGGATGACACGATGCATGGCATGCGCCATGTAGGTTATTGTCTTCTTAACTGAATTACTAAATATAGAAACAAGAATGACATTTAGAAATATAGGTCAAGATACCCAGTTAGCGTGTCTACCAACCTCCCAAATGCTTCAGTCTCTTTAAATGTATTATCCCTTTCTATTCACTTATTCAGTAACCCCAGACAAAAATACCATGCCCTAGGAAAAGAGGAAGGCTGGAGATGATTAGCTATTCCACAGTCTCAAATCAGCTCTGTACAGCAAAACAATAACTGCCAGAGAATTTCAGACTGTAAGTTCAGAAAGTAAAAATGCTGAGAAAAAAGAATGTAGACCCAAGATAGAAAATTGAATCATCAGGAAAAAGCCAAAAAGTAGAATGCATGTAGCAGATAAAGCTTTAGCTATAGAGAAATGGTAAAGCATTAAAAAAAAAATTGTTCAATGTATACATATTTAAGATATTCCAGGACTGATTGGAAGAGCATGTTTCTTTTGTTTCTACAACAGATTATAATTAATTAAAAAACTAGTCAATACTCAAAACTGAATCATATGCGAAATTACTCTACTGGCTTTTGGCTATATCAGCCCAGTCCATATTTATTCATTGATACTACCCACATGAGTCAAAATCCAGTTTCAATCTTCCACTGTTGCTGATAAACTATTCCCATTTACCTGTCTTTGGATCAATGGAGAAATATGGCTGTCCCTGAAGAATGCTGTAAACGACTCTAGCACTGTTTCCATAAGTGGGATCATCAGCATCTGTTGCCTTTACTTGAAGCACATATGCTCCTGCAAACAAACACAGGTAAGCACATTTTCAATATAGAGCAGCGATTAGGAATATTTCAGACACATTAGTTCCTAGTGGATTTGTGTTCCACTGGAAACAAGGTGAGAATAAAACAATTCCTCAGCTCCATGCTAGCAAACATCTAGCTAACAACTGAGGCATAATGGGAAAAAGGGGGAAGCAGCTCATCATCAGAAGGTATTTATAAACAGTTTATGATGCAAGCTATATTTACAAAAAAATTTACCCAACACATATAGGATGGAGGTCTTGGGAGGCATAATACTGGATTTTGAAAAAGGAGTATATCACACAGTTTTGTGAAAAGGTAAAGAACTGTGAAAGTAAAATACGTGGGTAGCCTTTAAAATAATTGTTTGCTCAAGCAACTCCTAAATTTGCCAGTGAACAAAACTCTAGGTACCTTAAAAGACTGCAGCCTCCTAAAGGTGGAATTCACATTGCCATTATAGACTTGAGTCTTCTTGCCTTTCCAATACAGCTCAGTAGGAAACAGAAGTACTACGGAGGAAGAACCTCCCCTTCACACTCTACTTTCACCCATGGTTACAGACTAGACCTAGTGCAGTTTGCTTTCTATTCCAACTTAAAGGGAAGGCGTGGAGCAAAAGAAATGCACGTGACAACAGAAACCTCACTTTAAATGGTAATATTCTTCAAGAACTGTCTTGTTCCTCCTGCTGGTTGCTAAGCAATTTACCTGCATTTCCCCACTGCCCCATAATGAAAACAGAATCATAGAATAGAATTATAGAATCACCTTGGTTGGAAGAGAGCTTCAAGATCATGAAGTCCAACTGTTAACTCAGCACTGCCAAGTCACCACTAAACCACGTCCCTCAGCACCACATCTACATGTCTTTTAAATACCTCCAAGGATAGTGACTCAACTTGCTGGGGAAGCTTGTTCCAGTGCTTTAC
>VZZY01010883.1:0-24062 GCA_013400335.1 Eurystomus gularis | reverse complement strand
CAGCCCAGCCTTAACCTTTGACAGGTGACTATAAAGCAATCAGTTGCTATGAATCAGAACCATGCACATAAGGTCCATTAGTGTAGATATCCTGATCACCAAGAGTTTGTCTTTCCTTCCAATCTATGAATATCTTGCTTTCTATTCTGGGCTACTCTTAGACTAAATTGCAGGAAATGCAGTATTGACAATCATGGAGACAGATTTAAACTAAGTCCCGTTATATTGCAGCATTATGCACAGCACAGCCTGCAAAATTTGCCCAAAGAAGCAGCCTGCCTTAGCGACATATTTCTAACACTAGTATGAATACAGGTGCCTTAGCTGTCTAATGATAGCTGATATATAAATATATAGAGATATATATATACAGTTTCTACCTGTTAGGTAGAAACCACCTCAGACCCTTGCCCAAAGTGTGTGAACCACAAGAACTGGCTCACTGACTCACAAGGATCACAGTTTTGCTGCTGTTAATGAAAAGCTGATCTGCTGATACTTTTGTGAATGGGGCTATATGACTTTTCTGGAGCTTGGGCACCACCAGCTGTGTGAGCTACTAGGTGATATTTGAGAAATACACATTATACTGAATTATATACCTACTGTAATAAAAAGGTAAATCCTTTTCTTTTGTTTGGTTTGTGTAGGATACGCAAGCCTAAGCAGGATTCAGGCTCCATTCAGGATCAGTATATATCACTGTTATTCATAATCTTACTCTCTCCCAGTCTGTCCTGTTGTTTTCTATGTATTTTTCCTGTCTCATCACTGGTACTAATGACATTTTTTCTTTGTCAGTTAAGTCTTAATTTTATCTAACGTGATAAAAATTGAAAGAAAACCTCAACTGCATAAGAATGCTGGGTCATGCTGCATCAAAACTAATGCTGTGTTATTTTTCAATACCAGATAAATTTTCTCACTAAGATGACCTTGGTATTTATCCATTGGGGAACTAGATAATACAACTGCACCCTTTGAGATGATAATTATTGATAAAGTAGTGTTGGACAGATATTTATATGTGAACATTTATGTTAAGTAGCTTGGTATTATTGGTCTTCCCCGGAAGGAATTGATATTTTAATATAGTATTCCCAGGCGACAGTTCAGCTAATGATATAAACTTTACACAAATTTCTGCGCATTATATTCAGCAACAAAAGTTCCTTTAAGAAATCCCAACCATGTAAATATGGTAACTGAGTTCTTGTGTAGTTGAGCTACAGAGTAACAATATACAGTGCCTGAATGTTTCTTGGAGGTCACACTGGTTTCCTCTTGGGATAGCTGAAAAAGGTCAAGAAGCATAAAGTCAAACAAGGAATAACAATTAAGGAAACTGATCCTGTATTTCACCAAATAACCTTTCCTATTCTTATGTGACTCATTTAAATTTACATGGTTAAATGTGAACATAAACATGCCCATACTTTTCTAGTGAGACTGACAACTTATAATAAGGTTTGTAACACTACAGGTACCCTTTTTGTCTGTGAACCCAGTCAGTACTAAATACTCCTTTGTCTGCAATTGAAAGAGCCTGTCAGCCTTTTTGTTTAGCCTAAACTCTACTCCTAATATATTGTGGGTCAGATGCGGGGTGGAAGAATGGACTGAAGGATGGTGGCCTGCAGCATGGATACATACACCATAAGGAAGTTTCAGGTTTCTGAGGTAGTTCTTGACAAATGTCTCAACCAATATCTCTCACAAAACTTTAGAAGCATGGAAATCTAAAAAGAATCCTTCAGTGTAGATAATATCAGTGCCATACAGCTCTGCCTATTGTCAGTTTTGGTTTTGGTTTTGTTGTTTGTTTTTTTTTTTTCTTTTAAGATGATGTCTCAGTCATGATTTCTCCTTTAATTTTTGTAATACAGTTTTTCTCCACAAATTTAATTTGTTTATATGATGCAAGAAGCATGT
The DNA here is from genome assembly GCA_013400335.1 of Eurystomus gularis. NCBI lineage: Eukaryota > Metazoa > Chordata > Aves > Coraciiformes > Coraciidae > Eurystomus > Eurystomus gularis. The sequence goes on along the minus strand of VZZY01010883.1, from coordinate 22,130 downwards.
GGGTGTAAATGTGAAGCATAGACTCCTAAATGACAAAGGGCTTGTAAAGGTAATTTCTAAGATTTCATTTGCATTTATATTTGTGTTATGTAGATGCAAGAAACATTCATGTGAAAAGTAAGAAATTTTGTACAGTCAGGTGTTTCAAGTTAAAGATGTTACCAGTTGAAGTAATGTGAGCATTTCATCCTACTTTATATTATTCTGTCAGCATCATTTTGTGTTTGATGCTCCTTTAAAAAATCACTTGAGGAAACATTGAAATCAGCTAATGAACAGTGTGCTTTAAAGTGCCAAGGGTGTCTTTTAAGTAGGTATCTTATGTTATATAATTCAGAGTTTTGTACTGTACACGGAATGATTTTTTATAAAGCATAAAGGAATTATGAAATAGTGGTCTTATTGTCATACTTTATTGTTTCAAATTAGATGTATTTTAGATGACTGACATTAGTTTTTCAAATTTGAAACTTTGGCTTTGCATGTTTATTTTAATGGGTTTTCAATGGAGAGAAAATCAGAAGAAATATAAATTCCTTCATTTACAATTTATAAAGAGATATGTGCCAAGAAAACAAAGAAGGAGAAAAGTGATGCATATAAATACAAAGAATCCAGAAAAGGAGGAATTGCACTGAGTAAAAATTGCAAGAGAAGTGCATTCATTAATCTCAGATTATTACATAAATGTAAATCTTGATTTTTTAAACTTCTGCTATTGTAAGAATGAGTGTTGAACTCTTAAATGACATAGAAGGATTTGTTATGTTTAAGTTAAAATAGAAAATTTTACTCTTCTTGTGTTACTGAAATGCTGTGAGGAGAAATCTCAGCCTGGATTGATGTACATTGTGTGCAAATAAGCAAAACCAAGAAGTTTTCAGATTCACGTTGTTACAAGCTGAATAGCCTAACTATGAGCTAGATTAATACTACGTGTTGAACCATCTCTGCAAAACGTGCAGCAAAGCTGAAATATATTATTGTCAGACAGCGCTAGGTCAAGCCCCAACATGGATCTTAAAATAATATTAACCATAGTTAGGTAAGGTATACCATCATCTGTACAAACCTTCTTCTTATGAGTAAGTGTCTATCTAAATACAGTAATTAAAACTTCCTTAGCTCAGAGCTATATTGTCATTATTATCTTTACTTAGTTAAGAGAATTAGTATTAAAATATTGCCTTATAGGGTGATGGTAAATACTATTTTGCATGCCTCTTCCAGTTTCTATACCATAACCTGTCAAGGTCAATAAATATTCTGAGAAAATGGTCTTTCAAATGTTGAAGGCTTAGTTATTTTAGACAGAAATAATATTCCTATAATAATATTCCACAAGTGTTTTGCCATATTAACTATTGTGGACTTTTAATAATAAGACTTAAAAACAAAGACATTACAATAACTTAATAAAATATTAAATCTTAGATGAAATTATGTTTGACAGCAGACAGAAAACAGAAATAGGTACAGAAATTAAATAGGTGGAAGGGTACCAAGGGGACTGTGTACTAAAGTAGCCTGCAGGAGTAGGAAACATGTTCTGGTTGTCCCTGGAAACCTTTTCCAGCCCTGTGCTGCTGTGCCACCTCCCACACATGCTGTAGAGCTCTACAGGTACACAGCTATCTGGATTATAATTCATAGATATACTTCCCTGAGGTTTCATAGGAGATCACAGTAAACAGCTGAAGAGGAGATGCTTAACACACTTGTAATGACCAAGGATTTATAGTTCTACATAAAAGAAAAGTGTTGGTTTGTGGTACTTCAAGAACAGAAGAGCACAGAGCAGTAAGGAAGCCTGATATGATGTATTGTATACAAAATGGGTATGATGGATGCATACGTAGATCATTCATTTAATTACTAATACATAAATATATCATGTGTTGGAATGTTATATACTTTTAAACTGAAATTATGGTAAGAAACTGAAACTGATAAAGGAAAGGTTTTGTTAGAGATTTAAGATTTATATTGATTTGCACAGGAGGGATAAAATTCATGCTTATTCTGTTGCTTAAGGAGATTTTTCCACTTTCTTTCCTTTTATATGAGCTCAAATATCACCTTTTGCTAAATCTGAAATAGATTGTTTGTTGGTTTTTTTAAAAATAATTCCTAAGTAACAATTTATAGAAGTGAAAGCCTGGGATCAGTGAAGTTGAGGTTTGGGTTTTGTGGTTTTTTTAAAAAAATCTGGGACTATTGTTTTGGCTGTCATTTTTGTGTCTTAAATCTGATGCAAGGCACTATGGCTATGTGTATATTGCTAAAAAAGGAGACAAGGAACAAATCCATGATCCCAGTGCTGAACATACTGGCTGGCTTGTATTCACAGTGCCAAAGACTAAGCTCCTGTTAAAATGCCTTCTCTCAAAAAAAATTTAATCGGGCAGAAAAACTTTCAGTGATCAAAAGAGAGCTAATGAGTAACTTAACCAATGTGGATAATCAGGGGCTCAGACTTCAGCCTCACGCCTCACCCTCTTTTATTTGGCGGTAAAGACAGCATGCAAAATTTCACTGGCTGCACTTTGTGCTTTGAATGTTGTACCAACATGTAGCGGAAGGTTTGCAACCACTTAAATCTGATGGTATTTCTGCACAATCGTTATTTTGACTATGTGATGACTGAATTTTCCATAGGCATTAGATGCTTGTTTAAGTGACTTAGATGAGAAAGAAATGTTGTAGAGAATAGTCTTGAAATAACCTTGCATGAAGGCAAAATAGAATGTTGGTACAGCTCTGCTGCACACTTCCCCTTGAAGAAAAATAGTGACTTTGTGGGGCAGAGGGCATATAGTAACCATATTTAAAGACAAAAGCCACGGTGTGTTACCCAGGAAGAAAGTAGGCTCAAAGATGAATGTAAAGCACAAAGTCAAAGGCCATTTTAGATTTCTTTTGCTTTGTGATATTTACTGTGTGGTTTTAGGTGGGATTATTTTTAATGTGTTGTTTGACTTTGGCCAGATTTTAAAGTTCCTTTTGATTTTTTCAGTTTTAAATTCTGTGTGAATGTTAAAGCTTGAGTACATTTACTCAGCTTAGCAATTTAATTCTCTACAACCCCAGGCAAACCCTGAGCATGTTAGATCTATGAGAGAGAGTTCCTTGTTGACATTTAAGTAGATTTTTACCATGGAGAGTTAGGTATAAAGCTTAGGTCCTCGGAGTCGCGTTCTGATGGTAGCTTTGTCTTCCCATTCCCTACATCAATATATTATATTCCTAACCACACACTTGGAATTGCACTTCTAGCAAATGTAAAGCAATTTAAAGTCTTTGGCAATCTATACTTATATATAATTGCAAGATCAGTGTGTCCAAGGCTCCCTCAGATATGCTTTTTTTTTTTTTCTGCAAATGAGTTCATATTTACTGCTGCTTACACCTACTGCAACTAAATCTGTAGGTTCTCCAGGGTGAAAGGAAAAGGATTTCAGATCTCAGAAGGGGCTGGCTGGCCTTAATAGCAGGACTCGGTGAGGTGACCTGATAGCCTGGCAAGCATATTTTGTACAAATGCAGCCCTTTGAACTTCCTCTTCGTCATGATAATTTTTAAAAACTTATTTATTTTCAAATGCACTGGCCTGTGGCATTTCCTTTCGCTAACAAAACCACTATAATTTTGACTAGTCCCTTTTTTCTGGATCTTATTTGTTACAAACTTCTCTCCCAAAATGACTGTGCTCTGTTTCCCTGTTAGAAGTACAATAGATCTGCTTTCTTTTACAAATGACATAACTAATCAGATTCTGAGCGGAAAAAATCTAGACAGCTAACACATATTCATTACCGTGAGTGTTGTGCAGGCTGAATTTTTTTCCTCACAAGATTGATTAATTAAATATTTATGAAAGAGAAACACCTGGCGTACTTCCATAAACAAATAGGTCTCCTGTGGGTTTGCAACAGCTGAGGAGAGTTTTGAGGGACCACAGGGATCTCAGGGTAAAGACTTCCTCACAGCTTGAGTCCTTACACATTGCTATTTCTCATAAATATGCACCAACATACAAATAATTTCTATTTTGAAGACAGAAAGTGCAATATCAACAGATGAAATCCAAAAGACAGCCAAAGAGAAAGGTAAAGATTAAGCAGAAAAGTACTATGTGTGGGGAAAATGGCTCATTTTTATTTATTTAAGAAAGGTCTAATGCTAAGGAGGCTCAGACAACTGGGGCTCGCTTTTTAAAGTATTTGTCTAAGGCTGCTAGTTAAACAGCAAAAGCCTTAGACTGAAGAGATCTGTTGAAATCTAAGGGCAAGGGTTAAGAAATTATGCAAGACACCTAAAAGTGGGAAATTCATTCTGTTCACTATTTCAGCTGCTCTTCCAGATGGATCTGCTTTATAGATACTTCCCTGACTCTTCATCTTCAGTGGAATGTTTTCACTGGTATGTCATTGCTTTAAAAATAAAAATAATTGTGCCACTGACTTCAGCTACAATTTAGCTGGCGTGATTGCTTTTATCGACCACTGCTTTACTGTGGCCAGTTTCCTACAACTGATTGTTTTAGTTTTTGGGAGTGGAAGTAAATGTAGCTGTTAGTGTCAAATTCTTGTGCAATATCTTTTACATGTGCTTACATGCCATGTGCTTTCTGTATGTTGTTATATACTTCATCATACTCCAGCTATGATTTTTTTGTTGGGAAAGCTTAGAAACTGGCCAGCTGCACTGAAGCTCAGGAGTTTAAGCTTCAGTGTGTCTGGGAAATGGTCAAAACGTACTAACTGTATTGTGTTTCTGAGGCCAACTTCTAAAATTAGTTGTCTTGATGAGAGTTTATAATATTGGTCAAATGTAAATTTATTTCTCAAGTTCAGCCACAGCAAAATATATAGGTTCACAAATTTTTATTATGCAATTTTTTAAACAAATTGAGTTGGTTTTATTCTTTACTAAAGCTGGACAAATATTAGAAAAAATCTATTGTCACTTGGCATTTTTAAATTCTAAAGCAGAACACTTTGTTTATAAAAGAAAAAGGTGTTTCTGAAAGTCCTAACGGTTAATCATTGAAGTAATACAGATCAGACTTTGGGCATTTTTTTATTTGTTTGGGTTTGGTTTTTTTTGTCAAGAGATTTTCTTCCTGTCAGTATATTTTTGTTAGAGTGGAGTATTTCGGAGCTGTGAATTATTTAAAGGATTAAAATTGAGAGGATCATAAACATGTCAGTCTATTTAGGAAAAGAAAAAGTGAAGGGTTTTTTATTAAGTTCTGCAAACACAACTGGTTTGCAGTGATAAAATCCAACGGTGTGTATAATAATGTGGAGATAAAGCAGCACAACGTTTAGTATTAAGAGTAAGTAGTACATTGTCTTCTAGGTAACCTCTATAAGGTGAAATGGTTTTGTTGCTAATCCTATGAAATTTGGTTTAAAAGCTAATGAAATAAATAGAAGCTTTTTCATGAGTTGCAATATATCAGAGATGAGGTTTTACATACTTTTACTTGTGCATACATTCACTGCATACATTTTTGGGGAAAGTGTACTAGTACAGAATACAGAATCATTTTTTATGTGCAATGACTTTTTTGCCTCATTTTTAATTAGTTTCACATGTTTTTCTAGAAATAATAAGCATTAATTTGTAGTATATATTGATGCAATACATTTCAAAGGGTGGTTGCAAAGACTTATTTAATCTAGAGGAGACTTCTTATGTACCTGCTGTTTCCTTTGGCTTTCCCTAGGCATCTGTAATAACAGTATAATGCATTCCAGGTTTAACCTGTTTCTTTAACAAAGGTGTTAAGCCTACATTCTGTTAAAGTCTAAAATCACTCTTTGAAATTAATGTGAATACTAGATGTCTGAGGATTAGAGAATTCAATCTCTAACCATCAAAAATGTATTGTAATTGTAGATGGTGAAGGTCTTAAATGTCTCGACTAGAAAGAATATTAATACTGAGTGGTAGCAGATATATCTTGATTTAATAAAATGTCTTTGTTTCCTGCTAACCAGAAATGATCACAGGATTGTTTAAAAAGGATGATCCATTGAAATCACCTTGTTAGATATAAATACTTAATAGTATCCATTATAATAAGATAAAAAGTGATGGTTGTGAGGTCAAGTGTGAGAAGGAGAGAGTTCAAAGACAGTGTAGACTCTTCAACATAATATAAGCTAGCTTTAGAAGGGAGAGAGGAAATGCATTGCTTGATGAGAAGAAAAGCCTCATAGAAGCTTGATAAATATTCAGAGTTTGTGTGTGATGAGAAATGGAATCTGATGAATGAAATGTCATGGTAAAACCATTTTAATCAATAATGGAATGTGACATCATTCAGACCATAGTAATACACCTTCTCCTTTTCATTCTTTCCCTATGGTATGCTTTCCTTTCATTTTTCTTTTTTAAATAGTTTTGGGGTTGGTGTTTTGTTTTTTTTTTTTTTGGAGGGGTGTTTTTGTTAACTTGAGATTGGTTATGCTAATATAATGTTTTGCAACCTTTCTTCTGCAGCAAAAATATTGAATTTGTAATGTCACAGTTCTAGATACAAACCTAGGAAAACAGATTTAGTACATGAATGCACAGCATTTTCTAGGAATATTTATGTATCCAAAAAATAATTTCCTTTTTCCCCTCATCCCCAACTGATATTTTTAAACATAAAATTGGGGCTGGATTGCAGTGGGTGTTATTTGTATGTAGGGAGTGCTTGTTCACACTCTTGGGTAATGTACTAATGACCCCAGTGTAAATAGCTGTGGATAAATTATGTACTATAGCATGCTAGTTGTCATTTACTTTGTTGCAATGTTTACTTTAGCATAATAAAATGAGATCTTTATTTTTCATTATTGAGATCCTGTGTTGTAGCAGTAAAAATGATCATTATATAATGCCTTCTGATGATAATGCTTTATCATCCTTATGAACTCTTTTACCTGAAAATGCTGAAGTTCATTTTGAGCATTAAACAGATAGTCTGTAGTTTACCATCATAATTTCATGTAGAAAGTAATTGAGAGACATCAGTGTAACTCAAGGTTTGTTTTTGGCCAAACCAACATTAAGTTCTCTTGATGCCTGTGAACCTTTGTGGACCTCCCAGCTCAGATTTTTGGAGTGTGAAGAAGACACAAATCTGCATATCACATTCTTTTTCAAGTGTTTGTAAGCTTTCTAAAAGTCCTGGTGATGAGCAAAAGCAGCCAACCACAAAGCACTGCAGAGTGAATGAGTCTGATGGGGAAAAAATATTCCTTAATGTTGAAAACTTACCATGCCTCTAGAACATCTCAGACATTATCTGAGAAAAAACAGATTGGGACAAAATCTTTGAAGAACATTTAACTGTTGTCATCTGACAACAGTTAGATTTTATGCTGAAACCAGACTGGGAGAAGTCAATACGCAAAACTTCTAAAGCAGGACAGGGAAAACCTTATCCCCCTGTTACTATGTTGTGTTTTTTAAAATTTATCTTCCTAAACTTGTTCTGTGGATGTCACCTCTCTTTTTCTGAAATCCTAAAAAAAAAAAATAAAATAAATCTTTCTGCATGGTATTTCACCAAAGCAAAACAGCTGATAAAGGACATCTTACGCATGTTTATCTCATTTGTTTGTTTGTTAGTAGCTTATTATTTGGCAATGCTTGAATTGATCCTTTTCTTTTACTATAGCAACAACATGGACTGAATATAGTCCATACATTAATATCAAGTGTTTATTTTTGTTTGGCTCCATTTGGCTTAATGTCATTCATATCATTAACATTTTGCAGAAGTAATATTGATGGAAGTTATTGATCTCTCTTGCAGAAGCCTTTGTATCTATTGTGCTGAAGGCTTACAAATATTTGATCCTACATTAGCCACAACAATTGTTTGATATAGTCTATAAACTACACAGCCAAACCCAAGTAATCCTTGATTGAAACACTGGGGGACAAAACCCAGATCCAGAATGAATTTTGAAACACTGAGCCTCAGTAAGCAGGTTGCAGGTTGATATTCTCAGGCACTGTAACCTCTTTTTGTACACGAATTTTGCTGTAGAGGGCACAAAAAGATAGTGTTAACCAGGCTCCATGTTGGTAGCTATTTTTGCAGCTAAACTTTTTACCTTTGTACAAATCCTTCTCTCTTCCTGAGCTTTTGGAAATGGCAACACAGGAAGCGGAGTTCTCCTCCCTCTTCTCTTTCTATCCTTTCCAGTCTAAATTAATATTCTCCACTGCAGTGTCAACAAAGAGGGGCAGCAAGGGCAGAGTGTTTCAGTGGGAGGAAGGAAGGGAGGGAGAGGTCAACCAGATCCCCCTGCATCCCCTCTCTGGAGCTGCCCAGCCTGAGGGCTCTGGAGAAGAGCACTATTCTCCTGTCCGCCTACCCACAAGTGGCCTGTGCTCTGGGTGCCAGACCCAAAGAAAGGATATGCCACAGCTGAAGGCTGGGGAAAAAGGTCAGTAGTGCCTTTTGGATTGCGAAGACTGGTGCTTCCTATTCCTACCTGATAAAACAGTTGTCCTCCTTGCTGCCCATGTGCTGGCACAGGGACAGTTGGATTTGCAAGTATACCTATTTTTTTATATGTTTCCTGAATACATAATTTTATGTAAACACACAAACGCATCCTACTTTTAGAAGGATATAACACTGCACGGTGCCCCAGAGGGATACAAATAATATTATTAGGTGGCCAACACAGAAATAGCAATGTCCATGCTGTGACAAATTAGCATTCTATTAATGCCTTAAGGGTCCTATATAGCCCACTAAAAATTTTCTTTGCATTTTCTGGCTTCTGATTGGACAAATATCTTAAGGGTATTTATAGCTGCATATCTTGAATACTTCTGTTAAGGAATATAGTGAAATTGTTTAAGGTTATAGATTAAAAGCCATGCAGCTTGAAGATTCCTATCACAAAGCAGAAGGAGTAAAAAATATTAATATAGGATACTTCATGATATTTTGCAGCAGGCATATTTAAAAATCAGTGAGCCTTGCTGAAGGTCTTAGTACTCCACAAACTCAGTTATTGATGATCCTTAAGTCAAATAGGTAGTGTTATATCATGACAATATGTACTGTATTGTTCAATGTTGGTATTAATCTTTTATTTTCTTATAGAGGGGTAGACCAAAAAGAAATTAAGTAAACTTTCATTGTCAGGACGCATGTATAGTTACTTTTATTGTAATTACATGAAAAGTTATTTGTGATCTACCAGGAGGATGAAACTCTGAACTATAATTCTTTAAACTTAAAAATGCTTTTCATATTAAGCATGGCTTTCCTTTTTCAGATATGACAATTTTAGGAGGTACTGTAAATAAAGGAGAAATTACAGGTTAAGACTTTTGTGTAAAGTTAGTCAGTCTGAAAGTCAGAAAGTAGTTGAGAAGAGTGGCGGTACAGTATAAATACAGCTCATAAATACTTGTTTATGTAGATATTGAGGAGTGCTATTTTTTCCGTTTTGTTTTGGTTGTTTTTTTTTTAAATTTGAAGTCAAAATTCTTACAAGGGTCCTTGCCTAAACATAAATATGTATGTGTAGTAGAGAGAAGGGAAAAATATATTAAGTATATGTCCATGTATTTCAGCCTCAAAATGTTAGGCTTGTAATCTGGTACAATTACAATTTTCTCCCTATTACATAATCAAAACAAATCCTTTCCTAAATCTGTGAATGAGTTTAGACAGTGAGCTCACAACTGATAATCAGCTATCAGCTGCTAAAGTTAACAGAACTGTTTAATTCAAAAAGTTGCTTGCCTTACTCAAGGTGCAGCAGCCCCTCAGCTCTTCTGTTCTAATTAAGCATCTTTAGCCTTGCAAAAAAATACTTTAACTGGAAAGATATATTGTAATTGTATTGTCATTTTTTAAGTAAGCGGAAGGCAAATTAGTGTGGCATTGAGACTTCTAATGGAAATTTATGGCAGTTTTAGCATAAATTAACAAAACTGCATTGACTGAGCAATATGAACAGAATTCTAATTTGTGTTTAACTCCTGGCTGTTAGATTCAATGAGTATGGAATAATGCTTACTTTTTATAAAGGACATAGTAGTCACTATATGCAGGAACTAAAAACTGTCTTCAGATTCTTTATGCAACTTACCATCTGCTGTCAAAAGACTGCTGACTTTTTAGGGAGTCTTACAGAGTGCAATAATTACTAACTAGGGCAATTAGAAATATTTTTGAGATAAGTAATAACTCTAACCCTTAATCCCTGTATGAGCTAGATTAATTGTAAGGTAATGGTCTGCGTATAGGTCCTGTTTCATGAAGTTACCAGAAACAATATTTCAGGTTTTGAAACTGAAAATTAAAATGAGCAGTTATTAATTTTTTAGTACACCTTGAATAAAGCTATTATCTAAATTTCAAACACATATTTGAGTGTAGTGCAGTGTAGTGTGTGCAACATCTTACTGTTAAGAGTAGGTGCTGTAAAGAAAATCAGAGTTGAACTCTGTGACCATTAGCTTTTTTTGACATTAATAATATTCCTATAGGTATCATCAATAGTTAACATCCATTCAAGGAAGCTAGTCTGATTTAGTCCTGGGAAGACCCTCTCCTTTTGATGACAGTTGAGTCTTGCAAATACCTCTCTGTAGTTGCTTTAGCCTTTAAAGAATAGCATAGAGGCAGAAATGCTTGAGTCGATTTCCCTTTCTTAAAGTAGATGTTGAGATAGAGAAGGGGCTTACTTGAGAAATGTGAATGTGTTTAAAGTTTTGAGGATTAACTGGGGTTGTATAATATGTTTTGAAAAAAAAAAAAAATATTTTTTTGTCAATAGTGACTTCTGTGGTAAAGTTGAGGGCTTTGTTATCTTAGTGCTTCAGAACACAAAAATTATACAGAAGGTGGTGTGATAACAGCAGTTGGTTGTAATCCTGAAAGAAACCTACAGCTGGCTTCACAGCTGTGTCAGAGTAGCCCCTCACCTAAAAATGGCCGGCTGTAAATCAAATGTTCTCAGTGACAACGTAATAATAAAAGAGCCCATTTTTGTTTCTTTCATTTTGCAGCATGTTAATGTTGATATTAAAATATTGAAGATGGGCCAACAAGTGTCAGTGTCTAAGGTACTAAAAGCAGTGCTAAAGCATGATGGATATTTAGTAACACATTATTGCTCTCTATTATCTGCTCTTGGCTAGATGAATGATTTGTTCTTGGCTTCAAAATAAATAATGCAGAGGATCCAAAGAGGCCATCTCACAGCTCCTGAATCTAACTTGCAACTGTGATGAACACAGATATTACTAGTTCTTGTTGTTCTTTTTTAAGCAACAAAAAATAGGGCAGGAGTAGGATTTGGTGCCTCTTTTTGTAGGAAGTGGAGCTGTTTGGGGAAAAAAATATTAGTTCTACTAAGTTACTTACTTCGAGTACTAAAAAACCAGAGCTAATTAAGGTATTTTTCAGACTGAATATTATATATTGCACACCTCAAAATAACTCATTTCAAAAGTTTATATTAATTTAAAAAATGAACAATAAAAACATTGCTTTCAACAGAACTTGGTTTCTTCTCATGTGGCTACTAAAAATAACTTATTTGCACTGTTTTATATGACTTTCTTTTCCTCTCATATTCCTGAATGTTACAAGGTCTTTCCTGGTTTACATGCTTCATTAACATTGGTGATATGAGAGCAACAAGGTTTACTACTTTGTTCCCCACAGATGACAATGATACTACCTGCCTTTGAGATAGCTTTTTGATTACAGAATGGAATTAGCAGATAAAATAGTCTGCTAAATCAAAGACTAACCACACTCTTTAGGTAAAATCAAGTTGCTTGGTTTCTTTGTCTCACCTGTCCCTTGATGTTTGTGTATAGATGAGCAAGTAACTGACTATACCATAGATTAAGGAAGGAACATAAACACACTAAAATTACTATGGTACTCACACACATAAACACTGCTCCTCACCCTCCCCCTAAAAAAAATTAAAGTTTTCCTGAGGTTTTTGGCCAACTATGTTTCTGCTCAAAATATTTGGGGTTTTTTTGAAGGGAGTTTTAAAACACAGGAGGGCAATTTACCTTAAAGAGTAGCAAAATATTTAGTCCAATAATTTCCAGAGAAGATTTCTAATGTTAAGTGATTTTAAAAAATATTTCTCTCCTTTGGGTTATGAATGTATATCTTTTAGAAGGGCCAAATAATTAGTATCACCATTTAGTATCATAATGATATTCCAAATCACCCTTCAGAGGTTAGAAAGGAGCTCCAGCTTAGCTAAAATCTATATACAACTACATCTATATACTTAATGTAAATAAAAGCTATTCACCCTGATTAAGAAGTCAGTGCCTGTTAGGAGCTAGAACAAAGTGATGCTAATGTACAAAAAAATCCATTATATCTAGCACTAACAATATAGACAATTCCAGCCCAGGGAGCTCCTGTTGGGTATTAGTTAGTGGTAATATACTCTCTACAGAGCTGAATGGCCCAATACAGGGAGACCTCTTTATACACAGGATGTAGCATAGACAAAAGCATGCTGTCTGCTTTTTGTTCCCTGTTCTGCCAGATTTAGTTCTGTTTCTCTTGTATACCTAATACAGATATTGTAATTAATACATTGTGTGATAAAACTACGCTGATATGAAGGCTCGTTTGCTGTTTTTCTAAAGAAAATCCCAAATCCCTGAGAATTTAGAGAGAATTTATGATTGAGAGGAAAATATGGCCCAGGTGCAACCTGTTTATCAAAATAACTCTGTACAAATAGTATTGGATTCTAGTCATGACTAATAGGAGAGATAAGGGGATATCATGTTATGGAACTCTGCAAATCTTGCAACAGTCTTTAGAAAATGTTATTTTACTTAGCAAATTTTGGATAAGTCCATGCCCTAAAACCTTTCTGCCACTTTCCATATGAACCATGTGTGCTCCTTTTGTGTTCACTTTGAAAAATGAGTTTGAAGCTAGATCCACATCACAATGAAACATCACTTTCTGAATGACATTGCCACATTCTGAAATAATTTGGAGTTTGGAAGAGAGACAGAAGCTGGCAATAAATTTACAGGAAGTAAACAAAGGATGTAGACATAATAATATAAAAAAAACCACCAACAATTTCAGTTTGGGTAGTGCTTGAATTAAAGTGCACAGAAGACAGTATAGGTGAGAATGTTTTCTTAAACCCTGCCACCCCCTCAACTGTAAAAGTGATACTAATACTTGACCACCAGCTCCCTACTGCCTTACGTGTGTTATTTATTGTAATACCTATGAGCAAAGACTCTTTGTTCATGGGAAATGTCTCATTCATTGTCAATACAGTTTCTAGGCCTGATTTCTGTTTTCAGGAGAAACTTGAAAGATGCTCGTTTTCCTTTAATCTCAGAAAATGTTCCTACTGATGTAGTGGTATGTAAGTCCTGTATTTTCAGAGGGTCTATATATATAAAACCAGGCTATGGAGAGGGGTTTTTTTAAAATAAGATTAGAAGTTAATGATTCCCACTGCTTAACTTCTCACTGTTTCTCCCAACTGATGGAAGTTTCTAATATGGAATAATTCTTACCACAAATATTTTACAAATCATATGGTTAACCTCACATTTTCAAAAATAAAAGTAGTCAGGACCATAGAATCAATTCTCTCTCTCTGTGCTCTTCAAGAAATTTGGTAGATTTAATTTTTATGTTTGCAATCTGTTCCCTTTCTAGAAAAACTTTATAGGAGTGTTTATGTGAGTAATTGGCTAAATTATCCTTTTCAGTACAGCTCCCAAAACTCAGTGTGAACTTTGCTTTGAATGAGTGGAATGCTGGATTGCTATGGATTGATTTGTCATAGGGAAGATTGAAACCCTATTAAGAGCTGTGGGTGGCCCCACCCCCAACATGCTATGCTGCATATATAGAGTTCTTATCCCAGAGTGATGGCAATAACAAGGATAACATTCCCTGTGTTCAGAGGAAGTAGATTGTGCAATCTGTCTGTGAGCTGATTTCCTGGCTTGCAACACCACTTTCAACATTGTAATGAAAACTCTTATTCTTGTTATAGTAGAACTTTTAAATGGAGTATTTTACACCACAGCACAAAGTTAGAGAAAATCTGTTTGTCATAAAACTTAGAAAAATATAAGTGACTTAGCTGAACTGTTTCTGTGGAATCATAGATTTATTATTCATGTCAGACTGAGCAACTTGATAATGTTGACAACTTCCTGCAATGCAGAGGCTATATAATTTCACAGAGGAAATTTTAAATCAGGCCAATAACTTCCTGTGTAGTCCAAGTATATCCACAAGAAGATAACGACTCTGGGGATTTCAGTTGCAGTTGTGTCCCTAGGAAACTGTTTACGGTGGTTTTAACTGTTTTAGAAACTGAGCTTATCTAATTTTTCAGCTTGCAGCCATTGGATCACTGCTGACTTTGTATTTCAGATTTGAAAACCTTTGCACTATCAGAAAGACTGTATTCTCTGTACCCATCACTGATAACAGGGAAAGAAAGAGTCAGGATTTGGGGATTTAATCTGTTCCACTGGTGTGCAGCATGGGAGATCCAGAAGGACCGCTTAATAAGGATGAGTGGTTTGTTAAACTTGCATACCTTTGGTATACATTTGATTCTTTGTCAGGGAATGGATGATATGCATCTTTTTTTCTGGTATGCTTATACAAAATTTTCAAAGATTTGCTGAATGGATGCTCATTGTAAACAGTAGCATAAAGGAAGGATAAGAAGGTGTAAGAAGGCTTGTTAGTATGTGTTAATAACTCAAAATTAATTACCATTTTCTAATACATAGGCAATGGAGAAATATCCTGCCTGAAAATTAGAACAAAATTTGGCTGATGGTCTGTTGTAAGCACTTGATGCCACATCCACCAGAGAGCAGTAATGGTAGAAAAATTACTGACGTTTCTATCTTCTCTGAAGGTAAAACAAGCATTTTCTCCAAATTAGGTCACATTCATAATGAGATAGAGAGCCTGTGCTGCAGCCATTATTCCAATAACATCCATCTGTAGAGTTGATCCTTTATTATTATAACTATGTCTTGGCTCAGAAGTTGGTGAAAATCACACACTCAAAATAAGTAATAAGGTTATCAAAAGATGGGAGGAGATGCTGCTTAGAAGGAAACACTTAGAGAAGCTAATCCAATGCTGAAGCATCTGTTAAAATGCTGTTAATTTTAGGACAACACTTATGGGAAAGCAAGAAAATCATTTCAGCAGGTGGTATAAGATTTTTTTTTTTTTTCAGCATTTTTGTCAAAACTTTGTTATATTTTATTAGAGAAGAGCTTCCTTACAATTTGCATTCTGGGGCTTTACCTGCTATGTAAATATTCCCAAATAAGAAAAAGTAAAATGAATGTAATTTGCAAGCAACACTCATTTCACCAGAGAACAAAAATGCATGCATCCGTGTGTTATTTTTGCAAACTGCCCCGCTTTATTCCTGTGTTTTTGGCGATATCTGTGAAGGCCAATCAACATTTTTTCAGCTGTGGACAAAGTGGATCTGCAAGGATGGTTGCAGGCAGCTATTCCTCCACTTCTCTCACGAGCTGTGTTTCAGCTCTAAACCGTGCAGATTTACACCAGATCTGTCTGTCTTCCCACACTGGTTGCAGTAAGCTCTTTAAAGGAAAACCTTGCCACAATATTCATAGGAGTGCATATACTCAAGAGCCTGAATGTATGCATGAGCATATGTTTTTGGAAGCTTTCATGGGTTACATGGAAGCAAGTGCTTTTCTCATTTTTACAGGTAAGGAACGAGTATGTGTCTACCTTAGAAGATGATGTGGTTAGGCAGTTGCCTTGCCCATGCTACAGTCTATATCCTGTGTAGGTCTGCCCCAAATACACAGAAGTTTAGACCCACTCTCAAGAGAATACAAATAATTTATATCACATCCAGGAACAGATCCAAGATCTCATGATATCTATTCTGTGTTATTAATGTCTTGCAGATATCTGTCATGTTAAACTTTCCAGGAAACCCAGGAGTTGAGTTTGGTTTTTAATAGCAGCTATTACTCTGATTTCTTAGAATTAGCATTAATCATTTTAGAAGAGCTGTACAGCAATCTGAAATGTCATCCTAATGCAGTATTTTTATATAGCTCTCTTATGGCATATATGTTAACTCCTAGTTGCAGGCACAAGCAAGAACAGCACCATAAAAAAACCAATATAAGGTGTCAGTCACACATCTGAAATGACATGTACTATTACTTACCATAAAAAAATAGGCAAGATAGCCAGATCCAATTAAAAATATAAGATACATTCACTCCTGCATGGAGCAATGCATGTAACTTAATGAGTATCTTGCATTTATCCAGAAATGCATTTAGTCACTGAACACACTGTGAATTAAAACTCACTTATCTACAAACTTGTTATGTATATTTATATCATATTGCAAGAACTTTGATCAGAATGGCAAATGTGTAAGCATATACAAGCAAGTGAAAGCAAAATGCATAGCAAAATTAATTTCCTTTGTGTGGAAGTTATGCAGTTGGGCCAATAAAAACAGGTTTTTTTTCAAGTCATCTAGCTCATTTATCCATTGAAGACTGGGAAGACGCCTTTTATCTGCTATGAAAACTGATTGATTTCTACTTTGGGTTCTCTTTGCACCACAGGCCTCTGCTAAAAATTAGTTCTCACTTGTAATGTTTTCAGCCCCAACTGTGTTCACCCTTGAAATCAGCCTATGGTATACAAGTATTTTGGATTGAAATACATACATTTCTTCTTTCAATTTAATGAAAAATTTCAGCCCTCTTGGTTTATTGATAGACCATCATGCAGGCTTCACAGCTCCACTCATTGATAAGGACACCTACTGATAAATTTTATTAACCTCCCACTTTGAATTCTTATTAAATAATTAAAATAGTTAGATTACAAAAGGTTATAAAAATGTGTATTTTAAACTGTTATCTTCGTTCCTGCCGATGCTGATTTCACTGCTGCTTTTAGTCATTATGGTATATGTAGTACTTTGTCCAAGTCTGCTTGGACAGACTACTGCTTGAGTCCTGAACACAGCCTTCTGCAAATAGACTCATACTAGCTGTTAGTTTTGTTTATAGTCTTTTGAGGATATAATTAATTCAGGATTCAGTAATTCAGGAAAATCTAGAAAGTGATCACTGCCCAATCAGCATTTATCTCTATGACTTATTTCTCAATTCAGACCAGATATTTTCCCTCTACTGCACGGGCGCAAACACAAAAAAACTGCAGTCTTGGTTGTTCATAAAAATGAAACTGATCTGGATAAGACATTTGGGGTTAGCTTCTAGTTAATGCTGTTGGCTAATCTGGAATGTTTCATAGTTTATATATTTCTCAAATTTGTGTTAGTGGTTAGGCTGCATTGCCAAGAATATTTGCCTTTTTGTTGATCTCTGCTCCTGTGGCACACAGGTACTGAATTCACCGCAGGCAGCTTTTGGGTCTGAAGGGGCTAGGATTGAAAGGCTATTCTCTTTATTTGGACGTATATGAACCTGGGCTTTGGTCTGTTCCATTAGAGAAACAGCAAAATTTACTCTTATCTCCTTAGGTTATAGGTGGCCAGGAATTTAAAATGTTGTTGGAAATTAATACGAAACTGTCATTATGGTTTGGAACATACCTGTGCTCTACAACAGGAGAAACGTGTAAGTATCACACCAAAAAGAGTGAATGGCACTTTTTTATTACCTGATCTTTATGTACTAAATATATACAAATATGTACCTATTACAAACACATACCTATTATTTGGCTTCTTTTCTATAAAATTCTTATCTCAATTGCATTATACATGAAAAATGTTTGACCTAATCACAACATATTTTTCTTAAAATGAATTCCTTGAAACACATCCTCTGACAGTATTTCATCAAAAGGTGAGGGAAGCGAGCTTCAGACAAATTACTGTTAATCTCACATATTCCATGATATTTTAAGCTAGTGTGGAAGACAGGAGGGTGCCTTGTGTTATTTAGAAAACAATGACAATGAATATTAAGTGCTCTATAATAAGATACAGAGAACTTGGCAGTGTTGTGTATTCTCCCACTTTTCTTTGAAATTATATTTTTCATCTTTAAACAGAGTTTTGAAAGACTTGGATATAAAAATCCTTAATCACTAAGCTTTTATATGGAGTTTGAGGGCCATGAGTTCAGATAAATGGATATGTTGGATAAAATATGTCGAGATTACCTTTGTTAAAACATCCTTGATATGTCCTCTGTCTGCTTTAGTTTATTTTTTCTTTTCAAACTAGCTATCATAGTTTAAACTACTCTCACTTTCAGTCTGTTTTCAAAAAGCAAACCAGACTTGCAAAGATAGTATGACAAAAAGGGTCTGGGGAAAAAAGGTCCACCTCATCTACATATCTACACATGCATGCACAAAATGGCTAGACATGTAAAGGGGGAAATCGTATTTTACCAACTCCACTTAAAATAAAATATTGCTCTTAGGTTCAGGTTTAGTATGCTAACTTCTAACCTAGAACTCATTTTTATTTTTAGCGTATAAACCCATGAAATCAGGGACTGGGAATGAAAATAAGACACTTTACTGTAGCAGCACAACCAGACACCACTGTAATATTTTATTATGATAACCCATGAAGAGAATTCACTGTTAACTTGGGACCATACATAATAAAATACAAACACAGATAATGACTTTAACTCCTTTGCTTTATAGGGTGGAGATTATAGTAGTAAAGAAAGAGCAGGCTGGACTGATTGTCAGAAAAGCATTCTTTCCAAATGACCTGGTGACCCATCAATTTAATTTTATTTTGTTTAAATTATATGTATTGCGATTCCAGCCATGAAATTGATTGCATAATGGCACTCCTCCTGAACCCAGGGGAGTCCTACTGAAGCGGAGATACTGGAATATGCCCAGGTTTTTGTGGGTTTGAAAACATAAATACCAGTGGAGCTCACAGTATTCCCTGCTGCAAAAGATTTTCTGCATCTTGTTCCTACATCTCGGGTTATTAATTGATATTTTATTTCTGGGGATTGCATCTTAGGAAGCATGGATCTCAGTCAGAGATGATCTTTAGGGTAGAATAGGCCAGCTCCAGTAAGCTTTTATTGATTTAGTGCTTACTGGGGAGGCAATACAGCATCCGGTGTCAGCAGGTGATGAGATAGAAAGGCTGCATACTTCTAAGTAATGAGCTGTAACAAACTAGAGCCCTTTCTAAATCTCCTTTCATCTTCTCGTGTGTTATAATGCAGTACCCAGGTACAGAGAGGATAAGTACATGGATTAGATTGACTGGGTCCACAGTCATTAGAGAAGTATATATTCCCTTGGCCCATGAGCAGGTGGAAGAACAATAGATAGTAGGTATATGGTATTTAGTGTTGTCCATCTTCTATATCCTCTTAGCCTGATCTATATTTGATCACCTTTTAAGATCAAAAGGGTTCTCCTCACGTGGCTACTGCATTTCCTCATTTGCTAAAAAGGTGAAAGATTTAAAGCAAGATGTACTGCTGGTTTCTGAGCTGGGAGAGAATAGAGAATTTTGTATATGAAATAAGTGGTTTATCTCCCTGGGAAAGGAATACTGGAGGAAGAAATTTATTTATTTGCATGAGATTTTGTGGATAATTTGACTTCTCTCTGTGTGCTTTTGGTTCATGTGGTTTTGATTATGAAACCTATCAAATCCTTATTACTTCTGTGTCATATTCCAGGTGAGTTAGCCAAGTCTTAGAAATAGGTCTTTTTCCCCCATTTATTGCATTATAGCTTTCCCTCTATCTTTAAAGTAAACATTTGTTATATGGCAGGAGAAGAGACTAGGAGCAATTTCAGGGATTTCTTCATACTGAACACTGCTTGTGAATCAGGTGCACAAGCACGCTGGTTGCCTGCACCCATCAGTTCAAGGGTGAGGAAAATGCCATAGAATGAACTTACCTGAGATGAGTACTGAGAAAGCTAAGCCCTATTGCTTTGTACCACTTCCTGTGGTGTTCAGTGACAACTTCAAACCAGAGTCTGACAGGACATTTTCTTTTGGTATCAGAGGTCTGAGTGATGAGGATTTTCTGCTACAACCATTTCCCCTTCCTCTTAGCTTCTGTATCAGTTCCTTTGTTTTCCATTAATTTTGTCTGGTGAATCATAACTTCTGTGAAGGATTTTAACAACACTGAGCTACTTGGTCTAGCTTTTTGGCAGCTATTAAATAAAAAATAAATAAAAATACTGTTCCAACTTGACACAGTACAAATGCATAGACCATATGCCATCTTGTTGAAGTAACTAGATTTGTTTTAGTTTGTGAATACTAACTTGAGTATTAAATGCCAGCATTTTTTCTGATGCAACTTACTTTGGTGATGAGGAGAAACAAATCTCCCTTCTGCACTATGCATTTCCTTTTGATCCCCAATGGGGCTGACAAATGGACAAAATCTTAAGTTTGTCCAGCTTGCCCCATGCTGGGGAACAGATTCATTTAGCTTTTCCCTCCCTCTTTCCCTAAAAAAGAACTTCCAGTTTCCTGGAAATTTATATATAGAGAGTTTTCTGTTTGATTTGGACTGGCATCAATTTTAATTGACATTTTAAATATAAAAAAGCGAAATTAAGAATCCTGATTTTAGGCCAGTTTGTAAGTGATAGCTGAATATGAACCAGTCACACTGGATCTTTTTTTAGTACATATGGTTGATCACCTGACTTTTATGCTGTCTTTTTTTCTTTTTCCTGGATAGTCTAACATATCAGAGTAGGAGAGAAATGTGTTTGTCAGCCAACCACAGTTATTACCACAGTTATTAAGGTATTGCTTGTGAAAAAGAGAAAACCTAGTATGTGCACAGACTTAATTTCAGCACCATGTAACTGCAAGTATTTGTGCTAATTTCTCTTTTTCTCAAAAGTGTATAGTTGTAGTTAGACATCAGGATACAGTTTAGTGCTTAAGTAGTTGTAGATATTTCATCTGTCAATCCATAAAGCAAAGTAGTAAATTTTCTTATTAGCCTAGTTTTTATTTTGATTTTACTAATTTCTCAAAAGTATTAGCAGTCACCTATATAAGAAGCCTGAAAAGCCTGTAGAATGAAAGACACCCAACTCTGCGAAGCATACTGTGAATGCTGTTNACTGTGAATGCTGTTGGCATTTGCAGAGAAACAGTTAGGGCTCGAAACTTTAAAAAGCTCAGGTTAAACATAAATGACAATGTAGTATTGGTGACTGACCTCTGAACACTAGATTAATTTGAATTCTAAAGCTCACTTTTAGGTGGCTAAGGACTACTATGAAAGGAATTCCAATTTTCTCTGTTACATACCCATTTCAAAAATTGCTGTAATGAGCTGCTGGTGAGAAGAAAAAACTTCTCTTGTTCTTGATTTTTATGTGTATCAAAATGATTATAGTATTTTAGGCCCATTCTTAATGATAAACCTTCAAAGAGAACATCCACAGCCTGGTATTATGCATGCAAACCTGTAAGTCCTGGCCATCTTATCCCAAGTTGCCTATTTACAGTCTTGATGAAACACTGATTAGCTCTGATTAGCTAATAGATCTCTGATTAAAATGTCTAATTAAGAAAGAAAGTTATTTTATTCATGCAGTCAAATTAACTTCCTCCTACAAAACCAACATGAAATAGTTGTTTATATTGTGTAAGTACTTGATTCTGAAAGGTGCACAGTGTTTCCCAAGCAGTGAAAATTTAGGGTATCTAAGTTCATTTCATTAGATATTGCAAGTTACGCAAACTTACACCACTTTAATGAAAAAGTATTTGTGCAAATCATGTTTTCTTGAAAACACTGGTCTATGTTATAAAGCAATAAATACCTTGTTACTGCTGTTTTAATCATGTATTTATGTTGTGTACAGATTTAACCAAGTTGAAAAGATGTATCATTGGGTATTAACTGACAGCAGCTTTACTTCAGAATTTTTATTGCTGAAGAAGAAATCTAGTGATATTTCTCCAGTGATTATTCAGTAACTCGTAGAAATAATGACTCTCGAATGGTCTGCTTACATTTTCATGATAAAACAGTACGACGAATCCAAATGCATAGATTTC
>VZZY01010881.1:0-10336 GCA_013400335.1 Eurystomus gularis | reverse complement strand
TATGAGCTAACAGGTAGTTACAGTAACAAGTGCAAAAGAACAAAATGTTTTGAATGGCTTATGCATTTTGAGGGCAGGATAGACGTTATTCTAAGGATTTATTTTAGTGTTTTCCTTATTTACTGCAATTTTACAACCAGACTGAGGATCACCACAACATATGGAAAGCTGCAAATAAGCATAAGACAGGTCATATCAGACTAACACTAGTATGAAGTAAGAGGTTTAGTGACTGTCCAACTATAACCTGATTTTCAAGGCTTATCAGCTTCCAAGAGTTTACTACAGCGAACTGGCTCCTGTACTTCCATAACATATTCCATCCTTCATTTCCAATTTTCACGTGCATTGGAACTATCCTTTTCAGAAAACTTGCTTTTACTGTAAAACCCAAGTGTTCTAAAATATACTTCTTCTAATCTAATCTAAAACTAATCTGTGCTAAACCTTCTTCTTGGGAGTTACAGATGGCTGTGTCTTGCACAAGAAATCAAGGTTGTTGTGTCTGGTCCTTGCTCCACCCCAGTAAAAAATGACACTGGGCAAATTCGTCCATAAATGTACTTTCTATGAGTCCTTTACCTTTCATGCCCTCTCCCCACCCAAAAAGTTTATGCTTTTTTTTTTTTATGTGTTAAACCATCCTTTTTTTCAAAAGCAGAAAATTGCTGCTATGGCAACAGTACTTTTGGTCATAATCTGGGAAAAGCAAATTTGCAATCAGGAATTAAAGGAAAAAGGGCCCTTACCTATAACAGACTTCACCCAAATTACATTAACTGTTTTTCCATTAACAGTAGATTGTTAGTTCTATATTCTCAGCTTTAAGGTCCTACACAGGCACACTAATCATGGCAGACTAATCATGCAGTTTTTCTTAACTGTCATTAATACATTTAGAGTTAGCTGTATAAAAGTAGATATCTATTTTAAGTTAATTACTGGACTCCTTTAGAGTCAGTGTAAGACAAAGGCACCTCTAGATGCATTTCATCTGAATCAGGTGTCTCATATATGTGGGATGAATTACTTTTTGGGATGCCTACCTTTGTCTCTGAGTAAAGGGGTATTCTGATCAAGTATATGACTTGTAGAAAGCATCCCCAGGATCCATCTTTAGTATTCACTGTCATTCAGACAGGATTTTTAATGCTGTCATAAACAACAAATTTTTAAAGTTAAACATTTTTTCTGACCTCTTAATACGCATTGTAAGTTTTCCCTTATATTGATAGGTAATTCTTTCTAAGCTATTGTTACCAAATTTTCTTAATGCCATTTCATTTTTGCTTGGAGCAAACAAACTGGAATGCCAGCTAAAAGTTTTTGCTACTGCAAAATAGGAGACCTTATTACTCTCTATAACTACCTAAAAGGAGGTTGTAGCAAGGCTGGTGTTAGTCTCTTCTCCTAAATTACTGATGATAGAATGAGAGGAAATGGCCTCAAGTTGCATCAGGTGAGGTTTAGATTAGATGTTAGGAAGAAATTCTTTACTGAGGCAGTGGTTGGGCACTGGAACAGACTGCCCAGGGAGGTGTTTAAAAAACCACCATCCCTGGAGGTGTTTAAAAAACAAGTGGATGTAGCACTTGAGGTTATGGTCTAGTGACTAGAGAGATGTTAGGATGAAGGTTGGACTTGATGATCCTGGTGGTCCTTTCCAACCATAATGATTCTATGATTCTATAATAAAAACCTACATTAAACTGACTATCTTCTCTTTATGTACTCTGCTGGAAAGATACTATTACAAATTTTAGACATTATTAACTTGGACTCCACTAATAGTGACAATACAGAAGTATTAATTCCTGTGAAATATAATTTTCTCCCCTCAACATTCGCAGTCTACAATCTTTCAAGATCATGGACTTTTGAAAACAGACTGCAAGAACTATCGTAAATAAGAATTAAAACCACTGTTCAACAGAAAACTTTTTGGTGATCAAGCTACAGTCTACACACAAGAATCTGAGGGTAAGTGAGGGAGACAGGGCAAGGTCATCTAAGTTAACATGAAGTAGAACTTGATTTTAAAGTTCCCATCATTCTTAGAAAATAGCAATGAATCTAGGACACTTGCTGGGTGCATGAAATATATATCTCTATGTACATGCAAAGACTGAAGAGAAAGGTATTATAAGCAGGAAGCAGGTAAGTGGATACGTAAAACAAGTACGTATCAAAGTGCTGTAGGCTTTAAACTAATAAAGGAGTTTTAGCACTTACCCTGTAATGAATTTTCTGAGTAACAGTGGTTACTGAAGACCTGAAGATTACTTTACATTTTCATAGTAATGAAACTTGCATTATGTCAGTTGTTTGGATAGTAATTGTGAAATTTTACAAAATGAGAAAGAGAAAGATCTAGGTCTGAGAAAGCACTTCAGAACTTTAAATATGAATCAAAGATTTGTAATTCACACCCATTTTTCTAATTTCCTATATTGCTGTCATCTTGCAGAGTAAACTTACTGAAAAATAAAAGGTAATCTATAGAAATATAAAATGTCTGTTTAAGAGCATCTAAATAACCTACTACTGGACAGTTAGATTGTAACATTTAATATAGCTGAGCAAACCAGTTTACTGCATATTTTTGGTTAAAATGCTTGAATCACAAGGTTTTTTTCTCTCATGGCTGTTACTGCAGTTATCAAGAATACACAGTATCTGGTATTATATAAAGTAAAATGCAGTATTTTAAGCTGCTTATAGAAACAGAAATAATCAGATCACCAGTAAACATGAGAAGCATTTGTATGTTATTTAAACTTTTCAGATTGATAAAAGGAGACACTGAAGGCAAAGCAGCTTTCCTGATGTCATAAACCAGGAGACATTATAAAACAGCTCAGCCTACAACTCAAGCTCACTTTTTTTTATTGTCTCAATTCTATTCAGAAATAATCTTTCTTTCCTTTAAAGAAATCTACAATGATTTCTGACAGGAACTCTGAATCTTTAATACTAAACAGGATTTCTGAGTAACTGTAAACTTTAGAGCAAAAATAGTATTATCATTGAAAAAGTTCAATGTAATCTAGATTTCTCAACAACAGAAAACAGTTATATATAGCAAAGTTTGGACTTTTAAATTTGTGTGAGGGAGTTTTTAAAATTTATTTTCAACACTCATAATATGCAGTCTAGTAATGGGCATTCTAATGAACTGATTAAAATTCCGATTTATTAAAATGAAGACAGAAGACCTATATCCGAAAGCAGAACAAATTATATCACACTAAAACTAGATGTTGGGAAAAAAAAATCCACCAACAAAACCAAGCAAACAAAAAACCTACAGAAAAAACCCCAAACAACCAACCCCTGTAAAATTCCTGCCAATGTAAGTTTCTCCAGAAATTATTTTGACACTGTACATTAATAGTCATGCATATATTGACTATTCTTTAATATGCTTAAAAATGCATTTCTGCGTTCACTATTTTTTTTTGTTTTCGGTAGTCTCTTGAAACCACAGACTATTTCTTTCTAAACTTTATTCTAAGAAGTGGGAAGTTTTACAGAAAACTAAAGAGCAGACACTAGATTCCTTGTTTACGCAAAAATGTACACTCAAGTTTATAGCTTTCCTTGAACAAAAAAAAGCAAACAAACAAAAAATCCCAAACAAAGCCCAACCCGCGAAATACCCCACAATTGTCTAAAGTGTGTAACACTACCACATTCATAACACATCTGATCCACTGTCTAAAGAAGTTGAGTTGATTGCTCTTGGATAAGAGTTCAGCAGCGTAATTCATCTCCTCAAACTCCAGGATAGCCTCGGAGAAGACACTATGTGTGTGTATGCAACAAGATGACACTGTGTGTCTGTGTGTACACTCATATAAACACATGTATGGAAGAATAAGAGAGCAAAACATTCCCCCCAACCCGTGTTTTAATGGCCTTAGAAAATTTTAAAATATTCACTTTTAGGATATTGTTTTTCTTCTACACTCTCTGTACTACATACATTTAGCCGTTAATGGAAAATAGGAGGACAAGGGGCAATGGATACAAGCTAGAGCACTGGAAGTTCCACCTCAACATGAGGAGGAGCTTCTTTACTGTGAGGGTTACAGAGCACTAGAATGGGCTCCCCAGAGATCTTATGGAGTCTCCTTCTCTGGAAAATTTCAAGACCCATCTAGATGTGTTCCTGTGTTACCTGCCCTAGATTCTATGGTCCTGCTTGGCAGGAGGGTTGGACTTGATGGTCTCTGGAGGTCCCTTCCCACCCCTAACATTCTGTGATTCTATTAAAAAAAATACATTTTTATCAGTACAAGGATAAAGATTCCAAAACCAAAATTAAATTGGCTGTGTTTTTTAGTTGAGTGCAAAGGTAAAAGTAGAATATTACCTGTAAGAATTAACCTGTAAAACAGTGAATTCTTAGCGGCACAAGCCATTGCATAGTGAAACTTCTGTGAGACATGAAAATCGATATAAAGAACCAAAGAGTTCACACACTTGACTTATCTGAAATAAACATCTGACACAGGTGAAGTATCCCACCAGTCAACAAGTGATCATTTCCCTGTTAATACCAAACAAAATGCATGAAAGTGAGGAAGAAAATCAGGCAAAAGTGAGAAGGAAACCATCCAGGGAATATACAGTGCCTAATAAAATGGTACCTAGGTCCTACATAATTCCTCGCTCCTATGCAACAGCAATGATGCACAACTACCACAATTACATTTGGAATACAGCCAGTAAATAATTCAGAAGCTTCCTCAGGACAGAACTGGAGATCCCTGAAAAATAAGATCGATTCAGCAACAGAAAAAAAAATTTGCTTACAGTTTGAAAAGCAGCTTTGAGAAAGTACATTATTCTCTTTTTCTTCTCAAGGAATTATGCCCCTTCCTTTCCCAAAGGCAGAAACACAGAGTACTTTAGCTACCGCAGAACTAGTGTGGTAGAAGATGACAGGTTCAGAGATTTGCAGTTCTGAGACTCGTCAGCCCACATACCCAAAGGTAAGAATGACACTCCAGCTGCTCAAGTTTAAAGATACTCAGATCTGCATCACTATCATACTAGATCATGCAAATACAGACTGGTTGAATTTTCTTTTTCTGACTACACTTGGCATAAGTGAATGGACAGAAGGGATCAAAAAGGCTTAGTGAGAAGTGGTTTGGAGAACTGGGATTTTATAGCATAGAGAAGAGAACACTAAAGGAGAATGTAATTATTGCGTTCCACCATGTAAAGGAAAGTGTCAGGTAAGAGTAAAACAAGCTCCTGAGGACAGGAGGCAACAGCTACGAGATTCATCAAGAGAAATTTGAGATGGATATAAGGCGGAGGGGAGAATTATACACACATGCGCGCACACACACACACACATATATATATTATGAGGCTTGTAGTAATAGGACAAAGGGTAATGGCTTCAAACCGGAAGAGGGTAGATTTAGATTAGAAATTAGGAAGAGTTCTTTACTATGATGGTGGTAGCAACCAAAACAGGTTGCCTAAGGAGCTTGCAGATGCTGCATCACTAGATGTGTTCAAGACCAGGTTTGAGCAACCTGGTCCCATTGGGAGGTGTCCCTGCCCATGGCAGGGAGATTGGAACTAGATGGTCTTTAAGGTCCCTTCCAACCCAAACCGTTATATGATTCTATGATATATATCACAGTGTTTAAGCTCTGGAAAAGTTTCCAAGAGAAGTTTCCTGGGCTGCATCAAAAGAAGTGTGGCCAGCAGATCAAGAGAGGTGATTCTGCCCTCTGCCCTGGTGAAACCTCACATGGAGTACTGCATCCAGCTCTGGAGCCCCCAACACAAGAGATACTTGTGGTTTTTCAGCCTGGAGAAGAGAAGGCTCCAGGGGGGACCTTATAGTGACCTTCCAATACCTGAAAGGGGCCTATAAGAAGGCGGGGGAAGAGCTGTTCCCAAAGGTCTGCAGCGACAGGACAAGGAGTAATGCTTTTAAGCTAGAAAAGGGCAGTTTTAGGTTAGACATTAGGAAAAAGTTCTGTAATACAAGGGTGGTTGATCACAGGAACAGGTTGCCCAGAGTGATGGTGGAGGCCCCATATGTTTATTTCACTAAGTAGTTCAAGGACATTTACATCTGACTTTTTCTATTGTTTAGGTTTCTTCTACTTTAGATCATTCTATCCCAGTTTAGTAAAGTATAACAAGGTCACCTATGTAAACAATTAGAGTATTTCAGTTCAAAACAAAATAGTATTACTTTGCTCTCAAATATTTGTTCTGCAAGATGCTGAAGAGAGACCCAGAACATTTCCCAGTGTGGTAAAACCCACACAGGAATGGAACTTTTTTTCCCCCCTCAAATTATTTTAACAGCCCCAGCCTGCAGAATCTGCATCTGTTTTGAGGTCCACTACACACAAACAATGCCCAGTAATTCATAGGAAGAGCAAGACTACACAGATGGCACCCAACTTGGTCTTCTCCCAGGCCTTTAAATAGGGTTTTGAAGTACAAAAGACTTTCTCTCAGGAGACAGTACCACCATAACACACATACCAGTACAAATTCCCTGTTCCAT
Organism: Eurystomus gularis; assembly: GCA_013400335.1. Classification (NCBI taxonomy): domain Eukaryota; kingdom Metazoa; phylum Chordata; class Aves; order Coraciiformes; family Coraciidae; genus Eurystomus; species Eurystomus gularis. The sequence continues at coordinate 3,786 of VZZY01010881.1, read as the reverse complement.
GAGATAGGGAAGGAAAAGAAAGACCCCATACTCGTTTTCCTGACCTTTTGCTTTCCAGTCCTCAGAGGTGACCTCTTCTCAAGACATCACTTCACAGCACTTAAAAACAACTTCTCAAGTCTGAGAAGTGAGCATAAGCCAAGTGGAGATATACCCACAGAAATCTTTCTCAATTCTTTCACTGCAGCTACTGGGGTCAAAGCAGGTTACCAGAGTCAGTGCAAACTATAGAATAACTACCTTACTGAAAAACTATCAGACAGTACTACAGTCATCAAGCTGTGTGGTGCTAAAATCTATCTTCATGGGATCAACAGGAATAAAGTGAAAAAAGAAACTGCATATAACAATTACATAAAAAATAATAAAAGTCATTAAAACATAAGCAGCATTTTTCTCACCCACCCAGAGGAACTGCTAGCTTAGCAGCATACTGAACAAATGAAGATAACAGCAAAATAATGAGCTCATCAAAATTAAGGAAATCCCTGTAGAGCACATAGGAAGAGACTGGATGTTGCATTACAGAAAAAAAAAAAAAAAAAGAAAACTCATTGCAATGATATGTGTTGAATAATACTATAACATGGTATTAAACAATATGCAGAAAACTGTTTGCTTCATGCAAAAGAACCCAACATACTGGAGAAAACAGAAAGAGCAACTGTGAACTTCAGTACACGTCACCCCTCTATTGCTGTTGAAATCAGCAATGTCCTTCATTGATTACAGTAAGAAAGTGCCCATTAGAGCTATCTTTCACGATTTTAAAATACAAATCTGTATACAGATATGTGCACAAGGCAGTTGCATTAAAGTCTGTTCGCCCCATAGTGAAACTGCTGAAAAATACTAGTTACTGGTAAGCATACCAATCAAAATTATTTAAATGCATTGAAGAATAATATATTACACACAAGTCTAACATTTGGATTAAAAAAAATAATTCTGAAAAAATGCTTATTTTTCCTGTTAAAAAAACCACCATGGCAAGGTTTAATTCTACCCACAAAGCTGCAAAGTTCATGAATTACACATATGTAACTCTGAAGAGCTAAGTAAGTATCACTTAAAAAGTAAAATTATTCTCTAACTATAACTGCACATCTGACTTCCCTGGCTGCATTAGGATGCTTATAATACATCACGTTAATCTATGATGGGAAATAGCATAGGGTACAAAAATACGAGGCAAAGCCAAGGAAAATGTTGCTTATTGCTGCCAGCTTTGTTCTGTATTAGCTATTACAGCAACAAGAACCTATTTTACAGAAAGAACACTACAGAACATCCACTGCTCTCTGAATGAGCAATCAGCGTAGAAAATAGAACATCCAAGCTGAGATCTGGTACATAATTTCTCAGTATATAGACAGTTTCTTTACAGATGATTTCATATGCTTTATTACTAGACAGCACAATTAAGCTGTTCTTAATATTATTTCAATGAGATCTTTCTCAGACTCTAATGAGATATTATTTTTAACAATGTTTAATTTTATTGGAAAAAGGAACATCCACTCTTTGGAGCTCACTCTGACCAACTTGATATTAATAGAAACAATTTTTCTTACAGAAGAGCTTTTTAAAAGTACCTTCAGGAACATCTTGGAAGTTAAAATAAATGTACAATTAAATAACATTAAGTTTAGAAATACCTAGAAGTATTAATTACACACAATTCAGTAACTGGAAATGTGGATCTCCTCATTTAGAAAGAAACAATTCTATTTATCAAGCATGTGAAACTTACGTCAAGTGTTACAAACTCCAAGTCATTTCTAAGTCATTCAATGACATCACATAGATCTTTCTGTCCTTTGTTTTTTCTCTATTGTGGTAAATCTCTAGTTTTTGGATTATGTTCATGTTTATAATCATGTTTATACAGTTTCCTTCCCAATTTAAGTATCTGAAGATATATACACTGTATTTTTCTTAGCTTTTCTTTCTCAAGACTGAATGCACATTTGGCTCCTTAGACAAGGAGGCAACAGAGTTAAATGGGAAAACAACGAACTTGCATCCTTAACTATTATATGAGGACATTCATTATAAAGCTACGTCAAATTAATGAACAGTGTGATTCACATCACCTGACATTATCAGCAACAGCAGCCCTGCAGGACCTCAAAATTTGTCATCACTTTGGAATGTGGAATCAAATTAGCAAAGCTGAGCTCAAAGGATGAGATTCTGTAAGGTTTTTAAACATCTCAGACAGAAATTCGATTACGATTAATTCAAGCCAAGCAAGCAATTTTATAGGCGTTGGAAGCAATTTCCTTTCACATCATGGTCTTGTGCTGCTGACGCGAATGCCTGGAGAAAAATGTGTTAAGTTACCAAACCCAAGATCTTACTATGGAGAGGGAACTCTATTATGTCCTTGTAAGTTTAGTTTTTAAGATAATAATACTAAGGTAAAAACTCTTGTAAAGAAACATACAAATTATTAAGCATGCATCATAAATAATTGACTCTAGAAACAGGGCATTTCAAATACCACAATCACATTTTCAAGCTGGTTTGTGTCATCAACTTTTAAAGGTGAGACTCTTCAAAAGAATTTGCTGGATGAATCAGATTTAATCTAATGCCATTTTGGAAAAATGATAGCAGTGCTCATCAAATTATTAGTGCACTGGCAAAGCATTTTGAATCTAAATCCTTCACCACTTTCATTTATTTTATGATGTTGAAAAGGTTATCCTTCAAAAACTGTCAACCAATTCATATAAAAGATTTAATGTTTTAAGGATAGATAAGAGGAAAACATGTCATTATATCTTTGAAAGAAAATGGATTCTAACAACTGTAAAATTAATCATTTTTCAGAAGATGGAAAAAGAATACACAGGCTTTTCACTTCTTTCTCTGCTCAACATAGGCAACCTAAGGCTATGCAATTATTTTCTAGGCATAAAAATATTCAGGGAAAAAGACATTGAATTTTTGCTATTGAAATAATCTTCTGAATTTGAACCTAGGAATGTTTTTCAGCTGTTTTCACTTTGTACCACACACCATCTTTTTGTGGTGTGTTTTTGTGGGTTTTTTTTCTTAAAGAGAGAGGCAGAGTCCCACTTACCTAATTTAAGTGCACTAACAGGTTGTTTCATTTCCTTAGTCACCATTCACAGACTTTTTTAAAGTAGTTGGTGGACCAAAATAAAGAATATGGAATGAAAAAGAAATTAAGAATCAACTGAACAGCTTGACAATCATTCCCACATAGATATGAGACTGACTTCTTATGCAGTGGTGAACTTTGTTTCAAAAGCAAAGATAAGTTACCATGAAAACAAGAAATATATAGCTAGGAAGTGAACATATAAAACTTAAAAGACTGGAATTAGCAACAAGTATGAACAAAATTCCAAGGAAATATTAAAACGCATACTAGTAGTATAGCCATACAAGCTGGTTTGTATCTGTCCTTGTGTAAGGACTGGCAAAGATAGGAGACAGAGAATTGCTCTTTTTCCCCTGCATAATGAAATCATTCTAATTGTATTTTCTAAGTAGCTAGACAGGTAGCACATGGTAAATACACTCTTCATGGACAGGGTGGGGCTTGCAGTTTATTTGCTCCAGTTTGCAATGGTTGTAATATTATAAAGAAATTTCTTAGCAAACTCAAGCAATTTACCATATTTGCCATAGCAAAGTAAAAGTGAGAGGCAGTATAAGAGAGACATTGAGGTGCTGGAATGGGTCCAGAGGAAGGCAACCAAGCTGGTGGGGGTTATCTGGAACACATCTTACGAAGAGCAGCTGAAGGAA
>VZZY01010869.1:4253-17957 GCA_013400335.1 Eurystomus gularis | reverse complement strand
CAAAGGTGGTAGACTCTCCTCTACTAAGTCTCAGCAAAAGCTCCCAGCCAGGCTGGTCTTTTTCCCTGCCAGTTCATCTTGTGGCACATGGGGACAGTCTGTTCCTGTGCCTTTAAGACTTCCTTTTTGAACAAGGTCCAGCCTTCCTGGGACCCTTTGTCTTTTAGGACTGTCTCCCTAGGAACTTTCTCAACCAGCATCCTAAAGAGGCCAAAGTCTGCCCTTCAGAAGTCCAAGGTGTTGGTTTTGCTGCCCCTCCTCCTTACTTTGCCTAATATTGAAAACCCTGTCATTTCATGGTCACTAAGCCCAAGACAGACATCAACCGCCATATCTCTCACTAGCCCTTCTCTGTTGGCAAAGAGCAGGTCTAGGAAGGCACCATGTCTGGTGGGCTTGCTTACCAGCTGAGTCAGGAAGTTGTCTCCTACACACTCTAGGAACTTCCTGGACTGTTTCCTCTCTGCCGTGTTGTATTTCCAGCAGATGTCTGGTAAGTTGAAGTCCCCCACAAGAACAAGGGTTGGCGATTGTGAGGCTTCAGCCAACTGTCTGTAGAAATCTTCATTGACCTCTTCATTCTGATTGGGTGGTCTATAACAGACTCCTAACAGGATATCTGCCTCACTGGCCTGCCTCTTCATCCTTACCTGTAAACATTCAACTGTTCCATCCCAGCTGTTGACTTCTACATAGTCAAAACACTCTCTAACACAGAGAGCCACCCCACCACCTTTTCTACCTTGCCTATTCCATTTGAAGAACTTATAGCCACCCATTGCAGCACTGCAGTCATGAGAGTCATTCCACCACGTTTCCATGATGGTGAATACGTCATAGCCGTCATGTCGCACAATGGCTTCCAGGTCCTCCTGTTTGTTGCCCGTGCTGCATGCATTAATGTAGATGCACTTGAGCTGGGCTGCCAATTTCCCTGCCAACAGTGGCCTCCACCCTTAGGCTCAACTCTAGCAAGCCCAGCTTCATCCCCTTCCCCCTTCGGACCTAGTTTATGCTTTTTGCAATTTAGTTAGACCATATTCTAACAAAAGTACAGATTTCTGTATAGTAAGATTGCTACCACATCCTTTCTCCAATGCTTTCTTAAAGATACTGTTAGACACAATTGATGGGAGGAGATACAGCACAGATCTCTGCACATTTACAAGCTCACAAAACTGATAGTGATGACAGTAATTATCAAGGACAGCATGAAGGAGGTAGTTATAAAGTTCCATTAAGATTACTGAATTAGAATATTACTCTGTTAAAAAAAGAAAATCTACCCATAAGAGGTGAAAGAAACCCACAGCCTTTTCTCTACCTTAAGGAATTTGGAAAAAAATGAAGTAGAAAACTGCCACATTTTTTTCTTCTTAAGCAAGCAGATTTCATACTCCAGAAGGTGGACTATATCTGTTTCAAAAGATTTTAAGTGCAAATTCTGTTGCACAATTCCATGGCCTCTTACTATTCACTGTGGCCTTTAGATCACACCTTGAAATCTCTTGTCCTCTAGACCACTGATAAAAGGGCTCCCAAAAGTACTCTCCATTAAAGCTACTGGGGACTTTAAAAAGTGGGGGTTTCTGCTTTTATGATTGGAAAACCCACTAGTCTGCCATCTAGGAAGCTGGATAACCCACAATCCCTGGCTCTGCAATTGGCCATGGGCTGCAAGAAGCCAGTGAGCCCAGGTGCGCTGTTGGGAAACTAAACAGGATTTTATCAGAAACTTGTCTAGTTTCATTCAAAAGATTGCTCACAATTATAGTAGAATCATAGAATCAATGAGCATGGAAAAGACCTCTACATTTCCATTTTTTTCCTGATAAACCAATACTGCCTGATGGAAATGTTCCATCAGAAATTTTCCAACCAGGCCTAGTCTCTGTTATAAATCAACCTGTGATGGCACTAACATGGTTAATGCAGCAGGGACAACAATTAAATTCTCCCATTCTCCAACCAGGCCTTGGACAACTGTTACTACCACATCAGTTGTGAATATCACAGTTGATCTGACTTCCAGCACTTGCAAGAATACTATTAGCTGGAAGACCATTTGTTTGGAACAAACAAACAGTGGCCAAAGAGCTTCCTTAAAGCAAGGGTATTAGGATGAAAGAAAGGTATAACTTAGGCAGCACAAAATCTTAGGTAGCTGATTCGAAGAGGATGATCCAGGGAGTCAGCTAGGTACTCAGGTTCCCCTCAGTATTAAATAAGGACAGACAAGAAACTCAGTAGGCTGACCCACAAAAACTCTTCCATGAGTGGGGTGGTTCCAGCCAAAAAAACCCTGTAGGTATAGCAATGAGCCTAAAACCCCAAGAAATGTACCAGTGACAGTGTGGCATATGAAGGACCTCCATGCATGTAGACTCTACAGGCTGGAATCATTTTCTGAAAACAGGAGGCACTTCATTAGTTGGGACTCACTTTTTCTGGAACTTAGCTGGCTGATAACATCTGCCTTTTTCAAAAAAACTCACCAATTAGGCTAATCTGTTCAAAAGTGTAAAAACCATGGTTTTGTTCTCTTTAGCCTGTGCAAATACAAATCTACACCTCCCACTTCCCAAGTGTACATCCTAGCCACGAGAGTGTGGGAAAGCTACTTATAGCAACCATGAAAATCAGGCCCAGTGTATGTTAGTTTTGGATTAGAATACGTCAGGAACACTATGCATAATTTCAAAAAATAAAACTGTACAATAGACATCTTAAGCTCTTCAGTCAGTCTTTTTCCAATGTCAGGAGATGGCACATTTTACCGAGTTAAAAATCAATTGTAAATTCCCACAGATTTTAACAGGTTATCACTGCAAAACAGTAATACCAAAGAAAAGAAAATTATATAATGTGTTTGCCTTTTATAACTGGATTAATTTGTACTTTATTCATTTTTTAAAATGTAATTTTGTACCCAGAAGGCCACTTATGATTCTTGTACCCTTTGTATAAGACAGCTGTGAAGGGGATGGATTAAAAAGTACTGTCATTTTAATGAAGTTTCCATTCTCAATTGGGTTTCTCCAAGAACCTTGCACATGCATAATACCTTACAGCCAGGCCTGACTCCTAGACATCAGTTCTGCCAAGTACAGAAGACATCTATAACCCTTCACTACAATGTAAAATATATCATTATGCTGAATAAAGGCTGCCAGTTTTATTTACCTTTTTTTGCCACTTAATCTGCCTTTATATTAGACATCTACTCCTCCCACTACTCTCTTCAGACTGTCTAATTTCTTTGGACCATTTACTAAAAACTTAAATTGGAATATTCCTTCCCTAAAGATTTAATATCAGGGAAGCTGTAAACAGTAAAGAAGGATCTGAAAGGACTCACCTGTTGCAAATTTAGAAAGTACCATAGCAATTAGAACATCACAGTGAATTATGAAAGAAAGCACTGAAAAAAAAAAATTGTTCTGAGGCAGTGATTTAAATGAGAGTTAAATGAAATTCACAAGGTGAAGTTGGCCAAAATTACTGTTGGGAAAGGAGAAAATATGAATAGTAGAGGTACATCTGTGATTAGCCTCCATTTACCTTTTCAAAAATATTTAAGTGACATTGGCAATCAATGGTATGGTAAGAAAATCACAAGTGATTCAGTTAAAGAAACTAAGGAAGCTATTACAGTAAGGTACAGCTTGTTACCAGTAAAGATTGGTCAGGGTTGACAGAGGCTGGAAATATCAGAGAACATTCTGCTACAGTACTTCAGGATAGCTCTTGCCGTTTGCTGCTCCTTCTGCTGTCCTGGCCTGCAATACAAAAATACTCCCCTTTAGGATCCAGCCCAAAAAACCAAAACATACAGACAGCAATTACACCCTCTGTAAGTGTGCCATGGGTTTTGGACCAGACAGGTGATACTCCCTCAATCGCAGAACTATCCAATTCGAAACTGGTATCAAAGATGTGCAATCAAAAGATACTGCTGTGAGTAAACATACTGTGTTGTGGCTGTTTCTATGTCACTAGAACTAATTATGCCAGCATTAACAATTTAGCTCATTTGAAAATATGTAACTCAGGTAGTGTTAGAGAACACAAACAGTATATTGATACCCATAAATGTAAACATTTTCAACTAATAGATTGATTTCATGAAGTGTCTAGTAAAATATTAACCACTGCAGAGCTTCTCATTAAGGGAGGTGGTGACTTTAGACATTGTTTCTACATCACAGTAAGCTGAAACAGTTGACATTATTTAATTTTGAGAAGATCCTTTCAGAGCTGCTAGGTCTGTGCACTTGCAAGTTCTGTCCTGGTATAATTTTCATCCTTTCCTGACATGCTGTTAGTTCCACTGAGAGGACCATATTTTTACTCTTCTATGTTGGATGAATTTTAACAATGAACTTCAGGGTTGTTATCTTAAATCCTTGATGGCTTCATACACACGTATTTCAACCTGTTGTACTAAACAATTCTTTTAATCTGATGCACTGAAATATTTCAATAATTGTTCCTTTATGAAGCACTATGAAAATCATATACTAGTTAGCACAGCTCACACATTTCACCAAGGACATTGTTCTTTCCATTTGTGGTAGTATGATTATTGTCCTCAAGTAAACAAAGTTTAAATGCAGAATAAAATTAAGGCAAAATAAACTATTTAAATCCATACTGTTCCATGTAATAGCATAAAACCTAAACAAGATCTTACAAGACTTGATCTTACCTAACATGGTAACAGTTTCAAAGGAAAATATACCTAATGTGTTAAGTTCAGTACAGGCAAAATAATTTACCTTTTATAGGTAATATATTGAATATATTTAATTTCTATTTAATTGTAATTAGAAATAACACAAGAATGAGATATCAATGGCTAGCATCTCAAGCATTTTAGAAAGCATTGAGTGGATTCCAAATAGTTTTCACTTTCAAGAATTATTAGAACTAAAAATTAACCAGAAATACAATTTCATCAATATTCTTCAAATTCATAAGCAAAGGTTCTTGCATGAGAATGATAAAAAATCATTGATGTTCAGAATACTAGTCTTTTTAAACATCTGATGAAGGGAGCAATTTGAGATTGCAATACAACTCCAGTTATAAATCCTTAATTTACAAGGCTTTCCCTTGAAAACCTGGGAAATGCTAATCTGTTACAGCTTTGATTTTGGGGCATTAGGAGTCTGTGCTGCAATATTATGATCTGATTTTTTTAAAGAATCAATAATAATGCTATAGACAACAGTGAAAATCATTTTACCAAAAACAGAAGATAGCTGGGAAATGGTATGAAATATTAAAAGATTATAATTATGTGGCAAATGTCAAAAAAAGACAATAAAAGCAAGACATAAGAGATTTCACCCATCACTGAATTAATTTTAAACCCTCACAAAGCCAGTGAATCATTAGCTACAACTTCTGTGCAGTACAGTTCAGAGGGTTATGTTTCAGCAGCTATCTACTTGTCACCCTCATTATGAATCTCCTTGTAAGGATACGACCTTCATTTAAGGTTACTATGCTTCTATTCCTAATTACAAAAATTCACATTTTTATTCACAGTAGTATGAGCTTTTAGCTTTCTAGATGTTATTTTAAACAAAGAGAAAACTTTGGTGACAGTGCCTGAACTGTGATGGTAGTTGAGGCCACAGTATCCCTAATTTTACAAATAGAGATATACAGGAGTGATTTTATCAAAGCAAAATTCACCATGACTGAATAAACTGGGACTAAATCTATATTGTCCTGCAAGATTTAAGAATAATTTTTTTACTTCTGTGCAAAGTCAGTGTAATGCACCATCGAAAGATGAGATTTGATATTCCACTAGGCATCTCTGATGTTAGACTATGCCTGACAGTAGTGATTCAGGCTCACTGAACGATGTTACTACATTTAGCGTGTACTTCAGCATACACACAGTAATCTGTGTTTTAAAAACAGCGTAATCATGATTGTGTGCTGCTTTGCTTGATGTACTTAACTTGGCTAAGGACAGCGCATTATAATGCTGCCTTCTTCTTGCAATATAAATAATGTTTAAGGGAGTTCTACCACCTATGTTAGGTTCACAACAAGCATAGATGTAGCTACACAGCCTTGCATTGTGCTGTGTAGCTTATTCAAAATTACTCAGTCATCTATATGTTGTCAAGAAAGAAGCTTTCAATTGACCATCAAAAACCTGGAAGTGAAATGCTGCTTTACAGAACAAAATGAAATGCAATTGCATAGAAAACATAAGAAGCCCTCAGGGCCACCCCCTCCTGTCGCCCCACCCCAAAAAACCCCAGAACAACAAATGAGAACCCACAACAAAACAAACAAACAAACCCACAAAAGACACAACAACAACAAATCCCAAACCACAACCAGGCATCATATTTAGAGGGGAAATTGGTGGGAACAAAAGCTGGCTAATCTATTATCTTACACTTGGGCTTTCTGCACATTCCCTTAACAACCTTGATTTCTTCTATATTATTATATATATTACAAGATCTGTAATATCCTGACAAATCAATCTTTATTCCAAATGCTCTGTGCCTCTTGCTCTAAGAATTCTAGCCAGTTCTTCCTATAAAGTTCAGTCTTCTTGCAGAAAACAAAAGTTACTGAATTATCCCAGCTACTTTGACCGTGCTTTGTCAATCCAGTCTCATTATCAAAAGTCCACAGACCTTAAGTGGGTGCCCATGAAGGATTCTGGGCAAGGATACTAGGTGTACCTAAATTCCATATAGGAAAAGACCCTGAATAATCGAAGTAATCCAATTCTCCTGATCTTTGACTAGACCAACCTCTAGCACAAAGCTGCTTGAAAATTTATTTCATAAACCTAGCATCAGTAGAGAACAGTTATAACTCCAACATGTCTTGGCAAAACTTTGGTCAAGCAAGGCTATGTATGACCTGTCAGTTCAGCTCTCCATTTCTTTTCTGCTGCCAGAACAATGCAAAAAGCTACAGAATCAATCCTGTTCTTTTCTTGGAGCTGGTTCTTTCTAGGAATTCTTCCAGGTGTGATCGGAAAAATGATCATTCAGGGGATTCTGTTAAAACAATGAGAGATGTATGGAAAGCAAATGTTTAGTTCTGTAACTTCCAAATTACCTGTAGCCCTCTGTTTTGGAACAGAAGTGGCCAGGTGCTTCATCCAGCATCTCAACTTCCTATCTCATATTCTTTGATTCAGTAAGAAGTGATCTGGGAAGAAAACATAAATGAACTCCATTCTCTCCCTCCAGCACCTTTTCTCTCCCGTTCCAGTCTAAAGACCCAGCTCCAGCAAATAAAGTGGAATTTATCATTGTTTAGCTCCCAAAAATGCTCCCCAATGGAAGTGTAAATGGGATTTTTAAAAAAGTAGTTCAAATTAAATACCATATTCATAAATAATCCAAATCCATTTCTATATAAATGTTAAATTACAATACTTTTACCATTCATATAACAGTCATTGGTGTTGTCATTCAGAAAGGTTAAGTCTTAGAATAGTGACAAGTGCTATCATCATGCTTGAAAGTGAATATGGTAGACAATGCCAAGATAAGGGCACTCTTGCCTCTTTGCATTTCTCCACTTTATTCAGAGCATTTCCAGTCAAAATTCTACTTTTCTCCTCATCCTGTTTAGGCTTCCTTTACAATTATAATTGCATAGATGAAGGTAAACCTTCAGTGTGAAAACATTTTTACAGTAGTCCCAGCACTACACTCATTAGAAACATGTGCTCATATTAGAAGATTAAAAAAAAAAAGTTTATCTGCATTTTCCTTGTGGAAAAGCAAGTGTTGCTCAATTTCTGTAATAAAGTTCCTAGTTTTCTCAGTTGAGTTAGATACCTAATTGCCATTTCTACCTTTGCAGATCTTCCCATAAAGCCCTAAGTCATCTCCCTAGAGACAAGATATCATACGTAAACAGGTGAAGAGAGTAATTTAGTTATTATCTCTCCATCTCTGCATGAAAAGGAAAGCACACTGGCATCTCTAGAGAAAGAAAATAAGGACATTGGAATCAAATGTAGTTCAGTTTACTTTGTGGATGCAAAAGTATAACATGCTTCATAAAATATAAACAGGTCTCTGCAAACACTAAATATATTTTTAAATGTAGCAAAACAGCATAAAACCCTACAACAGAACAGGAAGGAGATACTTATTTTAAACAAAACTGATTCTAGTCATTCACACTCATTCTCTTGGATTTTACTCACGTTCTTATATTTTCATATTCATAAACACCAAGATGTGTGTCTCTGGTCTTGCCAAGATCTCTGTGGTCTGGTCAAAATCCTCTGTATGGGCATGGAGGCCAAGTGATGGCTGGTATCGAGACCTTGCTACATCTCCTAGGTTTCTCTTGATTGCTGACAATGAACTCGTTCTCAGACTGGCTTTCTAACAAGCAATTACAGCACAGTCTTTCGCCTCGGAATTTTGTGTACTTGAAGTTCTATGATTCTGAGGCCAGGTTATGGTCCACTGTTACTGTTTCGTCATTCTGGGTATATGTACGGGTATAGTCTGTCTTCCTGTTGGGTTAACAAGGCAGAAGTGCTTGTAACTATACCACCTTCACAGCACATGTGCAGTAGTTACCTTTCTCCCAGTGCACAACAAAACCTAAACCTAACTGCCTTTAGAATCAAATAGAAGAATCGGCATACAGAAGCACTCCCCAGGACAGAATATTTTGCTCTGTGTAAAATTTGAACTGCTGCTAACTGATAAGAGAGTAGTATACTTATAATGAAACTCCTGATGAAGTCGCTCAAAGATATGATCAACCATCTTCCTGACTTGAACAACAACACTTTAGATACTTGGCTGGTGGACAAAGCTTCACCCCCTACTTAACAGGCCTACATAATTCAGAATCTGAAACATAATACCACTTAATACCCAAATACTGCCCACTTCATACCAGTGTCCAGGGCCAAGCTAATGGAACCACCTAAGTATGACTATTGTTTTATTAACAATTTCAATTTTAAAATTTAGATTTCTCCAAACTGGCTTAATATTGTAGACTATACCTCTTTAACTTTGATGTATCAATTAGGCATCTTGAGGCTGATGTTCTAGCTATATCAATTGTCTGTATGAATGTTTGATTGTTTACACAAAGAAAAAACGTTAAAGGATGGTATGTGAGGTCAAACATGGTGTATGAATGTATAACAAGGTACTAGATAGTGATGGCTTATTAGGGATTTCTTGTTCACTAGCACAGAACAAATGAAATGGAAACCATTATTTATCACTTTTCATAGAAGACTACATATATGCACACAGGAGATACCTATCTATCTTCTGCAAAGAAAATCTCAGTAATGAAATAACCAAATATTATATATATCATGTGGTCCTGTACCTAAGTTCCTCATTGGAAGAGTGCTTGGGGAAAAAGGGAGTGAGGGAGACATGTTTTCTCTCCATTTCCTGTTGTTGTAAGGTCTAAGACACAGTGCTAGGGATGGCAGAGTTTGCTGCAAGGTGCTTTATTCTTTATGTTATTTATGCTTTTTCGAGTCAAGGATGCCTAGGGCTCAGCACAGGCACATTTTCATCTATTTATCTAAATAAATACACAGATCTCTGTGACTTTGCACTCTCCTGAGTTGTTCTCCCTATAGTTGTTTAAGAAATGTGCATTCTTGTAAGCAGTATTTCAGAATTATTTTGCCTGTATGCATTTGTTTGCATTCCACACCAGTATGTCAATTTAGCTTTGCTCTGAAGATGTCTTCATTTAAGAGAACATGGGATATTAAAAAAAGTATTATTTAGACAATGTTTCCACAGCTTGTTTTGGCCTACATCCTCTGAGGCAAATGGAGAATCTATGAGGGACATTACAGAGAATGGAATGAGGAAGTAATGCCTCTTCTTTTCTCTATATACATATCATTTCCCATGGTGAAACTATTGAAAACAGATTCCTGCCAAGCTTCTTATGCCCCTACAGAAATTCAGAAAACCCAGGGATGTGATATTTTCCTGAGCAAAACACATATTTTTTCTTCCAATCTATTTTAGAATAGACACACAGATGTTCAAATTATAAAAGGGATTCTGGCAACTTGCTGTGCAGTGCTCAGAGAAGCTAAGTCCTGTTGCGAAGCATACTTGATCACAACCCAGAACCTATCCAATATGAGCAGGTAAACAAAACTCTGAAAATAACATAGTAGAAGGAGGGGTTATCTGTTAAAGTTATCTCTGCCACCACCAGGAAGTTCTATTTTACTCAAAGGTGCTGAAGGACTGGTCACGGGAGAAAATAGGAGATTCACCATTCCTTAGTGCTCCTGTAATACGGTGGACACTTGTGTTGCTGCTGGGTCAGCAACCTCCTCCGAGTTACCTGCACTGAAACAAGACATCACACCCGGAAGACTTAATGGCAGCTCAGTGTTGAAATTGAGACTAGTTGGGAAGTTGACACACATTTCCTTCTTTTTCATTGATGTTTCATTTTTATCCGGCTATCAGTCTGGTAACATTTACTGGTTCCAAAGTTTCAGAGTAGTCCAGTGCAATGAATCTGTTGCGCATCTAACGTGGTTATAGAGAAGGAAAATAATACAGAGCAGGCCTCTACAAAGGCAGTGAACACTGAATGAAGAATCAGAACAAATCACTTTCTGTATAATTATACAGTAATGAAAAGACCTTAAGTGTAAGTATAAAAACCTTAGGACATAATTCAATAGAAATTAATATCTCTTATCAGCTTAGATAATGAAATTTTGTTTCTGTTTAGTTTTAATATAGGTCAAGTAAATGAGTTAGAAAAGCTAATTAAATCATGTGGCAGTTTACTTAAAGGAAAAAAAAATTCAGAACCAAAAATAAAATTCAGGCAGCCTGGGTTTTGAAGTTGGGTATTTCATAACGATTGCCTTTCTTTTGGGGGCATATACCCATGAGTATCACCTTTGTGTTGCACAGTAAGGCCTGGAGCAATAAATGAAAAGAAAAATCAGTGTAGGAAGAAACTGCAGCTAATAAATATTTGATCAGATACACAAATCTACACAGTTTGATAATGCCTTGAGGAATTTGCCATCACTTATTAGCTCCTGCAATGTAAATGTATGGTATTATGTTTCTTCAAAAACAGCAAGCCAAAAACTAGCTATTAATCCTTTCAATCAATTATTTTCCAGATATAGATCTGAAATGCTATTGAACTTATATTTGTATGAATTAAAAAAGAGAAAAAACAATACAGAGAGGTACTCCTGCAGTATAGAAGCTGTAGAGTCATTGATGCTTTTCTGAAGGATTATACAGTTTCAATATGGGAACAAAAGATGGTTTTAACAGTTAAATTACTTTGAAAAAAACAAACCCCAAACTCACAAAACAAAGAAAACAGTCCCGAAGTAGAATACATCAGCTGTCTGGAACAGAAACACCTCTGGGCACTGTTATTTTGATTACTTAGATGTTAAATAGTACTTTAACAAAACACACATGGGATGGCACCCATTGAACTCAGGGGTAGCTGGAAGGGTAACCACGCAGAATCAGACAGTACACCACAAACATTTTTTATAGTTTTCATCACAATTATGGAGTAAATATTCCTGTAGTAATGGAATCTTCTTACAATATCTGTGTTACTTTAGGTCAGATAGTGCTCCTGCATGTCTGTCTTTGCTGCAAGCTAGTGATCACACTGAAATGTATGTGCTTGCTAAGAGACAAAAGTACTACTTAGATTGGTAAGAACGACTCAGTGTTTGTGATACACCACGCATCATTACCATTCTATGCAAAGGTGGTGAAAAAACCTGCTAGCATTAGGCAGCAAGGTTAGCTTAAAGAAAGAATCTTCTACTACTGTTTTATTGGGAAGTGGAAGGAAAATACTTTACTTGTTTATTAGTTCCTAGGATGGATTAGAACTTCAGACATCTCATTCCCAAATAGAGCAATTATTTGGGAATCTAGGGAGTCTTGATATTTAATGTGGATTTTTCTGTATGCCTTTAAGGATCTTCAGTAGTCCTATAAATGGTGATATTTATTATCCATATCATGTCACCTTTTGCCCTTGTAGTTATTCCTTTATGGGGGGCTTTAAAGAGGAAAGATCTTTCCTTTTAGTCATTCTAAAATGTAATAATGAACTGAAATACATTCCAGTCTGAATAAACTCACCTTAAAATAAGCATGGACAGCACATAAAAACCATTACTCATCTTCACATTTCTGAATGATACACTTTTCAGCCTATGAACTCTGTATAGTCCATGTCTGCAGGAAGCAACGTGGCAAATGCTCTGCTTCTCTGAAACTAAAACTGCTGTACAGGGCTGGACTTCTCACAAATCAGAGAATACTGGGCAAACTTAAATGGTGTTAGGAAGAACCTACTGTACCTATATGCACTAGAGAATTTTCGTGTTTCAAATTCTAGTTTGTGCTATTCAATCCTAGTTAACGACATGCCACTTTAGGAAAAAGAATGGTTAACATTTTCTCCACAGTATCTTAGTCACTGAAGCTGTTGGGCAGAGTATTACAGTTTGTTAGTTTATAGTCTATGAAATTACATGAATACATTGAGTCCCACACTGAATTACATACATTTTTTCCTCCAAATTGCAGCTGCATCAAAACAGGTATTAACACAGGGGACCTTTAAGTTGTTTTGTTTCATCATATGGAGGACAAGTATTTTATGGCATAGTATTAACAAAATCAAACTGCAAACACTGAGTTATTTCTACTCCTGTTACACTTGCAATAAAAAAAAAAAAAAAAGAATAAATTACCTATCCAAGATGGAAAAAGACCCCTAAAAATCTTATTCCATTGATTGTCATGCACAAAGGTAAGGAATAATTAATGTAGATGAAAAATTCTTACTTGAGCTGTGCAAACATCTTAGACTCTAATTCTCAGAGATTCCAGCAGATATTTATGTTTGCCTGTTTGAAGTGCTGGTAACAAATTATACAGTTAAAGCCATTTTTCCTTTGTTTTAAATACAAAGTCTTTATATTGCATTTGGGATCAAAATTTTTGCAATCATATTCCACATAAATTCTGCTTAGCTTCGTGAGTTTGGAGGAGTCCCATTTTTGAGAGGCAGGTATTATGTCAAGGGGTCTGTCTTGATCAGTAACCTCAAGTGTGAAGAAGAATGATTCAATGTCTGAAATACATAGCAATTTTAGTTTTGCAGAAGCTTGGCAAACAGGGAGTCAATTTAAACTTGTTTAAAATAGTATGGTACTATATAAACTCCCTGTGAATATTTTATACAAATATATATGCACATTTAATTTTCCTAAAAGTATAAATTGCAGAACTAAATACCTTGTCACAGACTGAAGTTTGATTCCTAAATTTCTCAAAAGCACAGGCAAGACACTAGCAGAGTCTTCTACAGATACTTTTGTGAGTGAAGAACTCAGCTGCCATGGAAATTCAATATCTACTATGTACTCCATTTAATCCCAGTGAAGATCCCTTCAGAACTAAATGTGTATTTCAGCAGTTTTTACACAGAGACAAAATCAATATGATGTTTTGAATACCCATGCAAAACATAGTTCTACAAGTTAATATTTAGCAGTACAAAAGCCCACTGAGGCCATGCAAGAGCATCTTTTAAGGAAAGGGGCTAATAGCTTTGAACATCATGTAAAAGATTGTATTGTAATTAAGCCATTGTGTGTGCCTTGTA
>VZZY01010868.1:62233-74303 GCA_013400335.1 Eurystomus gularis | reverse complement strand
AAAAAAAAAAAAAAAAAGCGCTCCTCAGGGACAGCAGCAGATTGATGGCTATTAAGTGACAGAATGTCAAACAAGAGCAAGAGAACAGACCAGATATCCCAGCAAATGGAACAGAATTAAATTAGAAAATGCCTCTTAATCGTTATGACAGCCTTGCTCTAGAGTAACTAGTGACATGAGGCTAACAGATACCACATTGGGTTTTTGGAAGGAAAAGGAAATAATAATCATAGCGTTCTTAAAAATGTAGACCTCACTGCCCAATGACTTTTTGTATGCTAACAGTTTACACAGGTTCAAGGGGAGACTGAACAAGTACTTGGCAGACAGAATTTATCTGTTTAGTGACATCCATCTGATGCCGCCAGTCTTCAAGATGAGAACTGCCAGAAGGGTAGAAAACTAATACACAGGAAATACCTGGTAAGATTTCTACATTCTTCTTCCTCACTATGCATCTGTTTATGGCCACTGTAGGAGCAGGACACTGAACTATGCAGCTCCTTAGTCTGACCCACTATAATCAGTCTTATTTTCTTGCAGTGTACAGAGAGGAAAAATTAAGCTAGAGCTTTAGAAAGCAATTAAATGTCCCTTATGTGCATACAGTGGATGAGACTGGTCCAGATGACCACAGGTTTTAACTGAAATCCCCTGTTCCTAAAAACACTAAACTGCACCTTTGTTGTGCTGGTTCAGCCATCATCATTTTATGCTGCCATCAGTTGCCTGATCACACAGGCCAAGGCTGAACTCAGCAACAGCCCCTCAGAAGTCTTCTTTCAAACAGTCCTGCCATAGGTTCCCATGGGCCCAGCTCCTCCACTGCCCACTGTGGTGCCAGCATCACCTGCTGGACACAACAGACAGAGATGGCTCCTTCAGTGGCCCTTCATATGGAAGGACACCACTGAGAGAGCCCAGCAAGATGCAACCAGCCCCAACAGAAGCCACACCCAACAGGAAGCTCCTCTGACTAATTGGCTCCTGGTTTATACAATCCTGGCCTCACCCACCACCCCAACCATGACCACCTGGGTGAGGGCAGAGACACAGGTGGGCCAGGTTCTGCCTCTGGAACATGAACCAACAGGAAAAACAAAACATTCTACTAGGTTGTGACTCATTCACAGGTCAACTCCAACTTGGGGCCTACAACTCAGGCCCCAGCACTTCAATATTGCACGGAGAATAGTTCATAAAATATATACTAGTAACTACAGCAGACAAGTAGGACGTGCACAGGTACCTGTGACTCATAAAAAGAATTAGTAAGGTCAGAAAGTGCTGAGGAACAGTGAAAGAGGGGAAATCCTAATCGTAGCTTGCTTGGCTTCTGCCTACCACTCTGGTCATTGATGTATTTGACTTAGACACCATACATACAGACAAACAGTAGTTATTCCACAACAATTTTTTCAACATCTGAGTGCTGCTTCTGTGACTCAAATCTTATTACAGCACCTCGTACTTCTGCTGAATAAAGCACTCCTAGGTTCTTGCTCTGCCAAAAACCCAAAAGTATTATTTATGCTGTTGTCCCAGGCAGCCGCTGAGTACAGAGCTAGGCTCTTTGCACCAGTGCTCGGCAGGAGACTATGGATGTAAATTTAAAGGAGAGAGCTTCTAACCAAAAGGGAAAACACTTTCATTATAAGGACAATCAACCACTGGAAGGGTTGCCCAAAGAATCTGTGCTGTTCTCATCCTTGGAGGTTTGCAACACCTGACTGGATGAAGTCTTGAACAACTAGGTTGGATTAAAGACTTCCTGAGGTTCCTTCCAACCTTAATTACACTAAGATTCAATGTCTAAGTGCTGCCCCAGACCATGCTCCTACAAGTCTTTCGCCTAATAAAAAGTCTCTGACTTAGAGGTTCAAAATGTTAGTTACCTACACAGGCTTCAGATCAAGAAAATCAAAGCTATCTCACTAAGTACAACATAACACACTGCGTGAAGCCCATCTCAGCATGTATTTTTGTTTGAAGGTGGGCAAGAGTTGAGAGTTAAGACAGGTAAAATTTGCAGGTGACACAGTTTCTCTGAGGATTTTTTGTTTGTTTGGTATGTTTTAGTTTGGTTCTTAGGCTTACTTTCACCCAGGATGATGTTCTCACATTAGGCACCAAACCAGGGCACATTTAAGATGACATGTGATTGTTACATGGTAAGACTATACAATAGAGTTGAGTGTGACACTTGCAGGCCTGGAGTAAGAGATCTAAATGTTCTATCCAGTCCTTCCTAGCAACATGCAAGCAGATCAAATACAGCAAAATCCTGAAATAAAACATCAGAGTTGTGGTTTTTATTTTAATTTCCCACGACCTTGTGAAGCACGGGAAGTAGTCATCCACCTACGGCCTTCCACTTGGGAAGTCTTTAAATTCTCAATTCCAACTTAAAAATAAAGTAGCGGAGAAAAAAAATATACATGAGTTTGCATTCACGTAATGAATGCAAACTAAATAAAGCTAGTTCTGGGAAATCGGTACAAACGTGTGGAACTGAACACTTAACAGCAACCTTTCCAACAGTTCCCTGTACAATTTGAGCTACAGCAGGATTTAGGAAACAACTATGCTCTAGAAATGTCATGAATGAAGAAGTATGAGAAGTTTGTGTCAATAAATATTTTGCATATCGATTCATATTAATTTAGAATTGGAGTGGGATTTGTTTTAACCCTTTCTTGTGAAAAAGGAATCTATTTTCCCACCAGCTCCTTTTGGGATATACAGAAACTATATTTTTGATGCAGGATTTTTTTTTTTTTTCTCCTAAGTGGCACAGGAAAATCTGCTCAAACTGAGTTGCCATCAGAGATGCACGAGTATTCAAGTTGCATAAAGCAAAAAGGAAACAGGGTAAGGTATAGTCAAGACTTGGATGGTTTCTAGGAGGATGATCTTTTGCCTCTCTCGCATAGGAGGTGGAAGATTATTTATCTGGGGAAGTTTTGTGGTTTGTTTGAGGGGATTTTTTTAGCTTGGTTCTTTTGAAAGTAACACATCTGGAATATAGTACATTCAAAGCACAAAGAGGCTGCTGGAAAGTTATAATGCAAGTCTGGAGACACCATAAAATAATTCACAAGGCTACTGGTGATTTATGAACGACTGTGGAAATTAATCCATTCATGTTTTTCACTCTCCTGTAGCCTCAGAGAAAGTTACATCTGTGGAACTTAATGGAGAAGGGTTGTATTTTTTACCTTTTTCCCATTCCTTTAATTAATAATTTATGAAAGTAGTTCTCGGGAAAAAAAAACAGTTATGAAGACATAAATCAAATAAATCATACACTCCAGTCTGGAGTGAAATCTCACACTCTTCTATTAAAAATGCCCTCTTCTCCCTTTTTTGAGGGCGTATTCTTTGGCCTACCGTACTGAACTGAACCTACAACAGAAAAATAAAAAAATAATTATAATTTACTTCTGTCTTTGGAAATTAAGAACCGGAATCAGCATAGTTTCACTAGAAATAGTCAAACCAAAGTAAAAATGAGTAAGTCTAAAATGCATAGTCTATAATTCATTCCTTCAAGTACAGAAACAAACAGAAAAGTCTAATTTTATCTCAAAATATATTTTATAATTCATCATTTATTCCAGTCATCTTCCTGATGTGCTCAATAAACAAGTCTCTCAGTAACTAGTTCTGAATACTCAGGTTTGGGATGAATCAGGATCCCCAAGTTCATGAAGGCATTTCAAAGGCAGGACAATTCCAAACATTGAGGTTTTAGCAGCAGCAGCAGCATTGGAGCGCTTCTCCAAGTTACTTACTCCAACTTCTCTTACTACTAAGTGTTCGAAGAGAAGTAGCAAAAGTGGATTCAACTGCAGAATGAAGTCAAAGCAC
Organism: Eurystomus gularis; assembly: GCA_013400335.1. Classification (NCBI taxonomy): domain Eukaryota; kingdom Metazoa; phylum Chordata; class Aves; order Coraciiformes; family Coraciidae; genus Eurystomus; species Eurystomus gularis. Next base: position 70,433 of record VZZY01010868.1, on the reverse strand, counting down.
CAACACATTATTCACTACTCAGGGTAGCTGCATTAAAATACAATACAGTTTCAGGGGTTTATAATATTATTTAGATATTAATAGATAAGCATCAAAAGACCACAATTTTTCCACAAAAAAAAAGTCTATTTTAATATTACTCGTTAAAGGATTAATAGCTTCAGTCTGCCTTGTTGCTCTGTTGTATTGTCTCAGGTTAATGACTTCTCACCATCTTTCAAACTACTTACTCTTTTGTCCTGCTACCTTGGAAAAATAAAGTTTTCCAGCACTTCCACTAACAAAAAGAAACTAGAAAACCATAAACAATTTCCCTCACAGACAACTTTAACAATTCAGCCATACTGCTGTACACAGTGCTCATATAAAAGTTTTCTGCACCAGCAATTCCAGAAAACTTTGAAGTTTCCTTCAAGGATGAAGAAGGGCCTTTGACTTGGTCTCTCTACAGTATCCCTAAAGCCAAACTGGTTAAATACGGCCCACAGAACCAGACTATTATGGTGGAACACTGGATGCATCTTCAGGCTCAAAAGGTTTAAATCTGTATTATAAATTTCCACCGGCAGCCAGATAGGTGGCATCCCTCAGGGGCTGGTATTAGTGCCAATAATATGTAACACCTTTATCAACAACCTGAAGAGTGGAATGGAAGGGACTCTGCACAAGTTTGTGGCTGACACCAAACTAGTAGGAACTGGTTAATGAGGCTGGAAGGCAGAGCTGCTATTTATACCAGCCTCAAAAGGCTGAATCTATTCAGAGCTTTACTAGGTGGGACATTAAGCAACCTGATCAAAACTGGCCCCACTCTGACCAAGGCAACTTCTTCGGAGATGTCTTCAAATCTGTGTTACTATTACAATCCTGTGCCTATTACAGTGTAAAGTAATAGGCACTAACAGCGAAAAATCTTTGGTACCCAGCTTTGAACGCAGATTGGCCATACCTGTCTCTTGTGATGAAGTTTCAGCTACAGTAGAACCTCGCAGTATTATTATATTTAGGATAGGAGTTTAAATCTCTTGAAATTAACTTGAAGTTGTGATTTTCACATTTATATGCCTGAGCCACTGGTTTCAAATAGCCAAAGCAGCAGAAGTTTCTTTCTGATTTGTAGGAAACCATCAACCTATCATTTAAGCAAAGCATTTCCAATTTGAGGATCAGACTAAGACATTTTTATAAAATGACAACAATTAAATATTTTCAGAGCAATTACTTGTTATAGTGAATCTACATATAATTTTTTCCAAAATTGACAGGTAAGTCATTTCTAGCAATACTTAGCAATGTGTTCACTTCAGTGAGGTAACTGGTCCTATCAACACTTCCTTCCCTGTGCTTGTCAATGAGACTGAAGTCACCTCATTTCTACTAGAGAGCAAGATGCTTCATCTGTTTATTTCAGTGTAATAATAAACAAACGTAGAGCTGACAGACTATTTCCACTCTGTACAATATTTTTTCTTCTAGATTATCTTGTCTTTTAAGTAGGCTTTAGAATTATAGAATCGTTTAGGTTGGAAAAAGACCCTCAAGATCATCAAGTCCAGCCATAAACCCAACACTGTCAAGTCTACCACTAAACCATGTCCTTAAGTACCACCTCTACTAGTCTTTTAAATACCTCCAAGGGATGGTGACCCCACTACTTCCAGGACAGCCTGTTCAAGGCTTGATAACCCTTTTGGTGAAGAAATTTTTCCCAACACTTAATCTAAACCTCCCCTGGTGCAACCTCAGGCCATTTTTTCTTGTCCTATCACTAGTTACCTGGGAGAAGAGACCAACACCTACCTCGCTACAATCTCCTTCCAGGTAGCTGTAGAGAGCAGTAGAGAGCAGTAAGGTCTCCCTTGAGCCTCCTTTTCTACAGACTAAACCCAAATTTCCTCCTCACAGCCCTTGTTCTCTAGACCCTTCACCAGCTTTAGGAACAAACAGTAACAAGATAGACAGTGTTTCAGTCTTAAGTACTAAAGAAACAGCCTATAAAGCACAGAAAGAAATATTTATCTTCAGCCAACCAACATCTACATTTTTTTAGGGTTACTGGCCACATGACAGTCTGGCAAGAAAACGCAGTAACTGGCAAGGCCAAACACTGACAAGCTTTCAACCACCAATTACAACACAAACTAAAAACTTTTCTTAGTTGTAGAATTCAGTACTCAGAAGAGTTTACTTTACTTACATTACATTTATTTTCCACCTAGTAACTGTATCATTTCAGATGATTCACCCTCAAAAACAGGAGAGTGGAAAAAAAAAAAGAAACAAAAAACCATACAATAACATTTTGCAATTACACCTAACTATTAAAGAACATTTTAAAAACAAATCTTCCCAAAACTGCACTTAAGAGAGAAATGCAAAGTCAAAAGAATTTGAGGGGTAATTAACAGCTTCTGATACTTTTCCATCACCGTCCTTCCCATTCCAGTAGGAATAAGTGTTGGAATTTAAAAGAAGCAAGTATCTAAAAGAATTGGTACTTTCTGGTGAGTCCTGCAAACTCCAGACGTAGATGCTGGTCTACCATCTATTTCTCTACAAAAACAGCTTTATTAAGTTTATCCAGAAGTTATCCATATCACCTCTTGAAGAGAAAATCACATGACTTCCATGTATCTGTTCCACTGGAAAACTACTGCACTGCCCAGCCTTATTCCGAAACAGCATTATCCTAGAGCACAGAGACCCCAGATTTGGAAGATGCACACGCAGTGATCTAGAAGCTGCTACAAGAATTCTGGAATTAAAAACTTTCTGGACTTCTAAGTTTATTATGTGATTGATTTGACCAAATGGCTTTCCTTACCTAGCTAAGTGTCAGGATATCAAAGCATACTCAAACAAAGAAAAACAACCAAAAGATGGATATAAGCTTATCATGTGCTAAAAGAAGAGAGAAAGAAAAGAAAAAATAAATATTTCCCTTGAACAAGTATTGCCCAGAGGCTTGGTCACAATCAGAATCCACAAAGGCATCAACAGCAACACAGACTGGATGCAAACAATCTCCATACAATCCTGTCATCACAATCTGAAAAGGCTTGTATTGCTTCTGTCACCCTGTCGTGGCTGAAGGAAGAACCATAAATGGAACCGTAATAAGATGAACTTGTTCACTAGGCAAAGCAAGCAGGAGTGTGGCTTAACGTACCATGAATGACCACATCTATTGTCTGAAACATATTTCAGACTTCCATTATAACATGAATACCTCTGCATGGATGGCAAGGGTATCAGTGGTCCAAAATAAGAGCGTTTTTCCAGTACTTTGAACAAGCACTTATTGAGACTTTATTTTCCCCAACAGAGGCAGAAAGAAGCAAGTTGTTTTTACAAGAAAATGCATAGGGATGTTAGACAATGCAAAGACACTACCTATTAAGAGGAGATGGATAGAACTGCTCTTTCATTTAACTTAAGCCTTAGGTGGGGAATCACTAAGAAAGACACTGCTGAAGACCAGCTTCTAGTCAAGATAGTCCAACCCCTAGCACAGGATTCCACTCCTCTCTCTAGTTTCCAGCCATTCAGAGAAGGATTTCAATTCCTTTACAACGCATCCAGTAATTGCTATGCTTGACACATTTGGCGTTTAAATTTTCCTTAAGTTTTTCCAACTAGAACACAGCAACTTTCTGTCAGTCTACACAACTCATCACACCGGACTACTCTAGTAGCACGAACTCTTTCTTTCTCCACAGAAAGAGCTCATTGCTCTCTGCTTGCTTACAATGCTGTTGCTCAGTATGACACCTACCAAGCACCACATACGCAGCGCCTCTAAAGAGGCAGGCAAGCAAACAGCATGGTTTCAAGGAGTCATACCCTTCCTGCTGTTATAAGATGACGAGATGAACAGAGTGGCTGAACATCCTATGCCAATTCCACATGTGAATCACTTCTACCTTCTTACTCTATTAGTATCTCCAGTATTTCCCATAAACCGGTCAGGAGACTGTTGTGTCTTGAATTTGGCAGCTTCGTGTGCAAAATACACAGATCCGAGTTGTTTTACACCTTTTCAAATCATTCATCACCCTGTTACTAACAGAAGAACACTTCTGAATTTAGATGACTCCCATCTGGTTAGGTGACAATGTAAACTTTGTCTAAAAGTATACATTAAATAAAACTCAGCTATTTAACTGTTGTTCCTAGATGGATCAAGATTTTGATTATATATACACATCTTTTTAAAAAAGGTAACCACAAAAATAGTTGTTATTTTCCTGGTCGGGATTTAAGAAAAAAAAACTTCCCCACACAGCTATGCCAGCAGAACCCTCCAGTGTAAACAGTTAGAAAAGTAAAGCTGCACTTTCACCAGCACAGCTTGTTTTGCTTGGAGCAGGACAGAAGAATTACTACAACAATACAAAACATAACTCTTATCCTATATGTGGGTCCTCACAAAGCACTGTCAGTGCAGCACAATGGGAACTCTTTGTGTTTCTTGAAGAGATAACAGGACAGCTGTAAATGAGAAAAAATGTTGCTAGTAAACACCTGCATCAAGTGAATACCTACAAACTGAGAAACATTTTCTAATACAGCTAACAATGGTTACAAAGCTTAATATTTAAAAAAGGAAACTTCTGCAGTAATGATAATTAGATACAATTTAGTTACCTCTCAACCTCAGGAACTGTGAGGAGGCAACAAAACCCAGACACAACACTCATATTGAGAGTGAAATCGATTTTCAGAATTCAAACTGTCAAGAAACTACTTGACAACCTCTGGAAAGGAAAAAAGCCACAGGTATTTCAGAAGCCATTTTCAAAAGCCACCATTGCTTAGATAAGCACTAGTGCTAGAAGATAAAAAACAGCCTTTCCTTCTATCACAATTGCTTCTGAATACAAAGTGCTGCCACTACTCCCAACCTGTCACCATCTGTTTTGACAGCTTCCCTATGTTTTCTGTCTCGGTGTAACTTCCCCATGAAATACATTTAAGACACAGAGCTGTTTAAGACCGAGCTCTATTACCCTCCCATTGAACAGAAATTAATCATTAATGAGTAACGATCTGCTAATGTGTTTTGTGGCTATTTCAAGATAACTGAGACAACACAAACTTTTACTTTCCTCGTTCCATCACCTTTCATACCATTAAATTCTCCTGCTGCACTGCAAGTGAAATGAGATCCTGCTTCTTTGGGGTAAAAACTATTTTTGTATTCCATTTTGGGCAGAGAAGCTTCTAGGCATTATGTATCTATTTAGTATCCAAAAGTCCTCTTGCCATCGTTGATCATAAAAGAGAAATGTTCAGCATAAAATGGCAACTCCACTCCAGAGAAAAACTATTTTCTTGATAAATGAGACAATAAACACCTAGTAAAGCTCTAAAAGAACATCTCCTGAAAAGTAATTTTAAAGCATACACCACCCAAAGCTATGAGTGCTAAGTGGTTAAACCAAAGGAGCACACTGGCCAAGAAGGTCAGTGGCATCCTGGGGTGCATCAAGAAGAGTGTGGCATGCAGGTCGAGGGAGGTTCTCCTCCCCCTCTACTCTGCCCTGGTGAGACCTCATCTGGAGTACTGTGTCCAGCTCCGGGCTCCCCAGTTCAAGAAGGACAGGGAACTGCTGGAGAGGGTACCACGAAGGGCTACAAAGATGATTAGGCTACTAGAACATCTCCCTTACGAAGAAAGGCTGAGGGACTTCAGGTTTTTAGCCTTAAGAACAGAAACTGAGGGGTGATCTTATCAATGCTTAAATAATACTTAAAGGGTGAGCATCAGGAGGATGGGACCAGAATCTTCTTAGTGGTGTTCAGTGACAGGACAAGAAGTAATGGGCACAAGCATGAACATAGGAAGTTCCATGTAAACATGAGGAGGAACTTCTTTACTTCGAGGGTGGCAGAGCACAGGAACAGGCTGCCCAGAGGTTGTGGAGTCTGTCTCTGGAGACATTCAAAACCTGCCTGGACATGTTTCTGTGCAACCTGCTCTAGGTGAACCTGCTCTGTCAGGGGGGTTGGACTAGATGATCTCCAGGGGTCTCTTCCAACCCCTGTCATTCTGTGATTCAGTGTGTACAACTACCAAGCCACTATGTATGGCATGTTAATGCTACACCTAGACACTAATGAGAACGACAGCAGGAAACTGCCTTGCTGTAGATTGTGAACTTGATTATTCCAAATAGTCATTATCTACACTGCAGTCCTTTTTTGACCAAGAACTTCAACTGACTGTGTTGAATCAGCGCTTTAAAATATTTTCTCATGAATAAACAGCTATATGAAGGACAGTACAAGTGAATACTCTGCAAAACATTCACTGGTAAGTAGTTACTCATGTTTGACACTGGACACAGTTTTTGAAGCTGTCCACCACAAGGGATGATCTAGTGTTCCCAAGTTAAATTATTCTTAGGAACGCACATGGCAATGATTAAAAACATTTAAGAAATGTGAAATAGTGAAAGAGATAGTTTGGCGTAAGTATACGCCAGTCAAAAATGCAATACTTACTACTAGCAAGTTTCCCCCATAATACCTTGTACAACAGGTACAATTTATTAAAATTCAACCCTGAAAGTGTGATGGAATGCTTAATTGCTAGTTACAGATGTAATTAGTATGAAGATACACAAAGTTGTCAAGAAGTGCTAACACATGGTGACAGGCAGCAAAGTTATTAGGCCCTCAGAAGTATGGAAATGGGCAGCAACTTGCTTCTCGACGCCTAAATATGTTAACCTTAATAAACAAATCAACCATAACAATGCAGCTGAAACTACAGTAGCAAAGTCACACCTTCAATTCTAATGGCTGCTGAACAAGGAATGTGTTTTCCTGGAAAGTAAAGCATATTTTGAGCACTACTTAAACAAAACAAACAAACACAAACCCCAACCACCACCAAACCCATCAAACTAGTAAACCCCAAACCACACCACCCAAAAAGTACCAAAGGAACACTAGTTTAGAAAACTAGTTCAAAGAACTAGTACACTACCCTCAACGAGCGTACAAACAAACAAAAAAAGACAATGACTGTGGATTGGGTACACAGCAGAAGCCCCTAAAATATGATGCTGTACAATGCTTGCTGCAACATCCAAAACCATTACTAACTGGGCGAGGACTAGTTTACTTAGGGAAGTACAGATAAAGCATTTTAAGAGTTCCTACAGAAGCACAGGGGGCAGGTCTTTAGGGAGCTCTGTATAAAACAAACCACAGTCAAGGAAGTTTGCATGCCTTGAAGCCAGAGAATTAAGGAACTCAGTTGTACTCCTCACTTTCCAAAGCAAGAATACTGAAGACCTATGCCAAAACACTTCACCTCAAACTAAAGACTATGCAAGTAATTATTCTCCAAAAACACTATAAAGATTTCTACCATTCCTAAAAGTCCTACCTCACCTTCTGATACCTTCTCGCATCACAGTGTCTGCTGTTAAAGCTCTTAGGATGTCACAAAAAAAAAAAGGAAGGATTAGTGACTTCAGGTACGGAGAACAAGATTTCATCTTCTCACGCTGCTTTAGGAACAAAGACGTTACTTTCTAGAGTTCTTTTAATAATCTATAATGTTCACGAAAAGAACTAAAAGTTTTTTCTACAGTGAGGGTGGTCATCAGTATTAGTGTAAAACTGTAAGCTAAAAATCCAACTTTGTTCAAAGTTTCCTGAGGCCTTTCTTATTAAGTGCAAAAAAAGCTAAAGACTTAGTTATCATTCTTCTGAATTCCTCTAGGAGTATTATAAATCAATGCCAGACGTTTATACTAGTAGCAAACCACAGAGGACAGTGGTGTTGGCTGATAAAAATATCTTCCCCTGCCTTCAAAAAAATGCTCTTTAAACCACTACATTTTTTCCAGTGCAGGAAATTCTTTTGGGCTCCAAACCGAATAATATTTACACCTGAGCATCTCTTCAGAGCTGGTAAGTCAGTTTTCTCCCGCTACTATTGTTTTGACCATACTTCAACAGGCACGTGTCTCGCTCTGATCTCCCAAAAGCCCTAGACCTTCCCTTCTGCCACCGGGAAGGTGGCGTAAAAAGCAGCCACAGCTGGTGACAGGTCCGATTTATTCAGAATGACCGGCACCTGGTCCGTTCGGACACCGCACGGCGCAGGCGGCGTGCGGGCTCTCCCGCCCCTCCACGCCGTGCGGGGGGCGCTTCGCCGCCGCAGGCAGCCAGGCGAGGTGCG
>VZZY01010868.1:0-51034 GCA_013400335.1 Eurystomus gularis | reverse complement strand
GGGGAAGGAGCCCGGGCGCCGCCGCGGCAGGAGAAGCAGCGAAGCCGTCTGGTGCCACCTCCCGGCCCGGCCGCGGGGCTCGGCGGCCCGAACACCGTCCCCTGTCCTTGTTCCCAGGCGCAAGCCGGTGAAGCCGCAGTAGCGCCCCAGAGCCCGGGTAGCGCTGCCCCCCTTCCCCCCGCACCTTCCCGTCCCAGGCGCGTTCCTGTGTGACCTGCCCTCGATTCTACGGTCCTGCTTGTCAGGGGGCTTGGACTCGATGATCTCCGGAGGTCCCTTCCAGCCCCTAACATTCTGTGATTCCAGGTGGATCTTACGCGCGGGCCTAAAGCAGCGCTGCCACAGCTGGTAACAGCTGGAGAGTCATGCCCGGGCTATCAGCAGCTGATGTACCTGTGGACGCCGATTTTTAAATAAACTCACTTTGTCATTAACTCTTCTGGGCAGTGACCAGCCCGTGCAGCGAGATGTGCATTCTGTGCATACTGCATGTAAATGCGTGTATCGTAGCGGCTGACGGGATGCAGTCACGCTCTTCGGCAGGCCTGGGGCGCAGGCCTGGGGAACCGCTCTTGGCCGTAAGGCACCAACTCCTTTGGACAGGCCTGTCCTTCTGTGAGGTGGAGATGTCGCATTAAAACAGGGCTATCTAATGAGGGCACAAATGAGGGCACCAGGGCTATTTTCTGTTTGATTTTGGGGGGAGAGGAGGGGGCAAGGGGAGGCGCAGCAGCTCGCCGTGCCAGGGGTCCCACCGGCAGTGGCCCAGGTGGATGGGACACACAGGACAGTGAGCTCTGCCCTGCACTGCTTTGGTAGGAGAGGAATTCAGCCCAGTGAGCCTCTGCTCAAAGGACTCTGTAGGGGAACAGGTGGAGCGCAGAAAGAATGTACCAAGGAAATAAGGATGTTCTTCTCACACACCACCCCTTGTGCTTTTTTTCTCTCCAGCAAATAAAACACAGGGGAGGGACCACACTGGCAGACGAATTGTGCTGTCTTGGCTAAAGACTGCTGCTAAGCTTTAATGGGTTTGCAGAACAGACGTGTAGAACCCGAGTCAGAAGGGTGAAATAATTAAAGTTGGAATGCGGGGCCTTTGTCCCTGCTGTAATTATCGCTGGGCCAGATCAGAAACATTAGACATCCAACAGGTGATGTTTTTAGAAGAAAAAGCGAACAGGCCCTCCTTTCTCTAAAGGCTACATACTTTTCCTATCTAATCAGTAATACAAAATGGGGAGGTGCTGACACAAGCAAGAATAGCTGATGACTTCATCAGTGTGGCAGCAGCTCTCCCTTTAAAGCGTGAGCAATTCATTGTGGGCTTGGAAGGTTTTGTTTTGGTTTGTTTGGAATTCTGTCGTCTGTGCAGGAACCTGCAGTCACCTTTAGGACTGCTCTAGCCTTCCTTTAAATCTATACGGAGGCAGAGCACAACGCTACTTGTTATATTACTAACAAATCCCAACTGCTGCTCTTGCAACCAAAACAAATGTAAAGCAAATAACTCCAGTCACCAGCATTTTTTACCCTTGTTATTTGTGGCTTTGACCTAAGAACTCAAGGAAGCTGAATCCCCACAGCTCGATGTTAACGTTGCGTACATAACCATGAACAGCAAGAACATCCTCTGAAAAACTCTGGCAAATTGTTTCTTCTGTCCCCTCACAGACAGAGTTGCTATTCCTGCATAGGGAAAAAACCCTGTGATTCCACAGAGGTGACCAGCAGAGCTGCAACAGAACTGTTCTAAGATTTAAAGCAGGTGGGAAAGCAACCCTCTACAATGTGGTTACAATAGTTTCTCCACCCTCTTTAAAAATAGGCTTCACAAACAATTCTGTGATGTTTGTATGGCTGTGGAGTTTTTTAAACTGTGAATTTTAAACTGTGAATTTACGTAGTGAATTTGTGTCATGTTTTGCTGTGACAGTTCTTCACGGTGTAGCTGGAAATTAAGGTTCATCTATAAAATACATTAACCTCTCGGCTGTACAACAGAAGTGCCCACACTGCATCACGTCAGGTTAGAGCAGCTGAAGCTGAGCAGTAAGGGGAAAAGTGACTTTTGGTGTTACTAAAGACGTGGCTGCCTACACCCTCCATCCGGGACAGGCCTGAGGCCACAGGTGCCAAGAGCCCCCGGCACCCCCATGGAGGGCCTGGGCACTCTCTGGGGAGGCCCAGCTGGAGCTCCCAGGACCTGTGGCTGTAGCGCATTGTGGCATAGCAGATTTGGCCACCCCTGTTTAAGCTTCTGCTACAAGACCACAAGCAACACACCAGGGACAAAAGGTTGCGTGTTCCTTTCCAGAGGAGCTGATGTGCTACAAAGGTGGGCAAAGACCTCAAGATGCCCATGCAGGAACTGTAAAGCACCAGCTGTGTAGGGTCAAGCCACTTCTAGGATCATCCAGATCAAGTATGAGTGTAATGATTATTTTCATCATCATAATTTCATTTAACGAGAAATTAATACCTCCTCTAAGCAGTAGTACAAGCCAGCAGCAAGGTATAAGTCATAGTATTGCTAACTTTGGACAGTTTTTCTCTGTTCAGGAGTTTGGATGTGATGGGGCCCTGAACTCTTGACTTCGGACCAGTTTCGTTCTGATGTGTCCCCTGCCTTTCTCCATGTCAGCTGTCATGGTGTTGCCTTTCCTCATCCGGCATCATGGCGTGCTTCCTCCTCACCACTTGCTTTTCTTTGTATTTCCTGTCTGCCATCACACAGATGTTTTTGGCATTACATCCTTCTCTCGAAGCTGGAGAAATACGGGTTTGATGGGTGAACTGTTCAGTGGATAAGAAATTGTCTGGATGGTCGCATCCAGAGAGTAGTGGTCAATGGCTTGATGTCCAGATGGAAAAATGTGACAAGTGGTGTCCCTCAGGGGTCCACACTGGGAGCAGTGGTGTATTTAATATCTTAACATATATTGACAGTGGCATTGAGTGCACCCTGATGACACCAAGCTGGGGGGAGCAGTTGATATGCCAGAGGGACAGGATGCCATCCAGAGGGACCTGGACAGGCTGAAGAGGTGGGCCCAGGTGAACCTCATGAGGTTCAACAAGGCCAAGTGCAGGGTCCTGCACCTGGGCCGGGGAAATCAGCATAATCAATATAGGCTGGAAGAAGACACGGTAGAGACCAGCCTTGTGGAAAAAGACTTGGGGGTACCAGTAGATGAAAAGCTGGACATGAGCCACCAATGCGCAATGGCAGCCCAAAAGGCCAATTGCATCCTGGGCTGCATAAAAAAAAGTGTGGCCAGCAGATTGAGAGAGGTGATTCTGCCCCTCTACTCTGCCCTGGTGAGACCTCACCTGAAGTACTGCATCCAGCTCTGGAGCCCTCAACACAAGAAGGACATGGACCTGTTGGAGCTTGTCCAGAGGAGAGCCACAGAAATGATCAGGGGAATGGAGCATCTCTCCTATGAAGGAGACTCCCTCCCAGGCTGAGGGAGTTGGGGCTGTTCAGCCTGGAGAAGAGCAGGCTCTGGAGGGACCTTATAGCGACCTTCCAGTACCTGAAAGGGACCTATAGGAAGGCAGGGGGAGATCTGTTCTTGAGGGTCTGTAGCGACAGAACAAGGGGTAATGTTTTTAATCTAGAAAAGGGTAGATTTAGGCTGGACATTAGGAAGAAGTTCTTTAATATGAGGGTGGTCGAGCACTGGAACACATTGCCCAGAGAGGTGGTGGAGGCCCCATCCCTGGAGACATTCAAGATCAGGCTTGACGGGTCTCTGAGCAACCTGACCTAGTTAGAGATTTCCCTACAATAAGCAGGGTTGGACTAGATGGCCTTTAGAGGTCCCTTCCAACCCAACACATTCTATGATTCTATGATTATGTGGTGCCCTCACTCTTGACTATAAACCTCATGGTTAAGTCTGCTAGCAGGGGTCAGAGGCATCTTGTATGGAGCCCATTTCTGTATGATAAAAGTGAAAGAAGTAGTTACAATTTTTCCCTTGATGCACATCTCCTAAAGCAGGTATCTTCAGCTACAGAAAAGCAGGCTTTTTCTTCTGTTCTATAAGATGACAGGTAAATAGTCTTTCTAAAAAAGAAATGAGAGGACGCTTGTTCTGTGACAACACATTTGCTCTTAGAAGACCACCAACTGGACGGCGGCCGGGAATACTGCACAGGTAAGATGAACAGCCATTGGCTTAATGTTCATCTGAGCACAAACCAAAGTTTAGCTTGGAAGATATTTCTAAAGGAGGGAGTACGGAGACTCACATTTTGTCCTCGGTGCTGAGCAAACAAATACACCAACCTACACACTATGAATTACAACTGCTCTTTTTAGAATCTGTCAAGGAAATAACAGAAGTCTGAAAGCAGTACGCAGCAGGAACTAGGAGGTCCAGAGAAAATTATTTATGGCGAGGCAGACAAGGCGGGCAAAAAATGAAGTGCCAGCTCCCCAGTCTTTTCTTCTAGGTAACTGCTGCTGTTTGGAGCCATTAAGGTCAAGGTCCTTACCCAGCCACTGCTGCCACCCAGGCTGCTGTCCCACCTGCGGTCACTGCTCCTCTGGGGTTATGGCTTCTGTCATGGCTGGGGCTGGTTCTGGGCATGCCCTTTGCCTCTTAGCTCTCCAGCACCAGCTACTTCCACGCCTCCATGATGTTAATTCTGGGACATAAAGATCCCTTTCCACACTGTGACAAGTCCCCTGAAAAATCTAAGTGGCTGTTTGGAATTACCATTTAAGCCATTAGTCACTTAAGGAAGCTTGCCAGAGTCAGCGGCCAGCAATAACGTATTTCTCAGATGCAAACTGTCTCCTAAGTAATACAATAGTCCTCCACTGCCCGTTTTCTCTCTGTGGTAGCTGGATTTTCTGGGGACGTGACACAAGTTTAGCAATTGCTTTGTGAGATTCAGTTAATACCACGTAAAAAATGGTTCTCAGATTCTGCACACAGACAGGTTTATGTAAAATATATAAACATTTGTCCAAGTTGTTACAGATTGCATAAATATGGCATTTTTACTGTTGCATTTACAGATGTGCATGTACAATGATGTGCAAATAATCACAATTTGATTACAATCTTTGAAAGGTACTTGAACCTTGCATCCAAGTAGCGCAATGAATGAAAAATGCCCACCAAAGAATTTAAATAGCAAACTTATAACATGGTTTAAATTCTTCACAAATGTCAATGTCTTCTCAGTAAAACTTTCACACATTTAAAATAGTTTGTATTCATTTTATTTGTATATGTCAAAATACAATTTTTTTTTTTTTCCAAAATAGTGGGTTTTGCAACTAGTTTCATGCAGATACAAGGTCTGCTCAGTACTACCAATAAAATCAATATAGCACAGTAGCCATTCATTTTTTTAGATATAAAGAATAAATAACCTAAATATAAAACACTAAAATATTAGAAACACGTATTTAATCATTCACAGGCACCCAAACTTTACCAAATATAATCCAGAATATGCCTAACTGTCTTGTAACAGAACTCAATACGTTGCAGCCATTCAATTCTGTATTTTATGTTAGCGTAAGACAATGGAAGTCCCTATGGTTCAGACCCACCTCTCATACAGATCGATTACAATAAGATATCTCAAACTATCTGTGTACCTTTAAAATCAAGAATCCTGAGCTTGGTAGTAAGAGCATAACCTTACATCTTCAAAAAACCAATCAACAGAGAGAGGACATCATGTCTTCCTTACCAAAACATATCCCACCCCCATAAAACTAGCCCCCACCCCCCGAGTAGGCAGTAGAACACAATGACCTTTTTAACTGAAGGGGTACAAATTCACATTTAATATAGTATACAATATAATCAATAATACAATAGCTACTACAAGCTTTACAATGTACAATTTGTTTTAATGGCTGATCTGTTCAGTGGTTTTAGGCAAGAAACTATGTGCCAATAGGATGTCGTATTTTGAATGGTTTAGTGAAAATATAAAAGCTGTTTCTAACAAAAGCGATCTTCACTTAAGTACTTTTTTTGTTTTTAAAGGCCACTGAAATGTATAAAATGGTCTGACACGGTGGTGGTATCAAATTGGATGCCTTCTCACATGGCGACAACAGTGCATATAAACATTAATGTGAGTGTAATGGGTTATGTTTTCCAAATGATTTAGTACATTACTTTGGCTAGCACAACAGTTTTGGACAGCACTCAGATAAATACAGGTATGTGAAATGTAGTGAAGCAGTTATATTTATGCATTTTTTTTTTTATTATGGTGAACACTATCAAATGAAAAAAAAAATGGGAGGAAAAGATAATAAAGTATTTTATATAGTTTAGACCTTTTGTAAAGATAGGGCTCCATACAATGTACAATGTCTAAATTCTTTATACCATAAAAATTAATGAACTTTGTTAAACACACTATTCTGGAGTAGCCTAATTTGCATTAACAGACATTTGCAATAGGGAAATATATTCAAGCATGCCACGTGGTGGTCTGAGAAAATCAAACCAGTACACATTTATATATACAGCATCACTCAGTACCTGCTCAAATGAATGTGACGATTACAGGATCTAACATCTTTCACTACAAACTTCTTTTTTTTCTTTTCCTTTTAAAGTGACCAATAAAGGCAGAAAACAGGACTCTTAAAATATTTCTAGTTTCAACTGATTTTTAAAGCATTTTGTATAGGAAATAAATGCATATTGCACAAACAGTGAAAGCAAATGTTCCACCAAACATCTCTGTTCCAGGTGGCTGGACAATACAACTCTAGGTAGCTACACAAATATGTAATTTAAAAGGGTGTGTGGTCTCTGCAAATGGTAAAGCTGTGAAAACACTGTACAAGAAAATCTGGTACATGAATAATTAGAAGGGAAAAAAAAAAATCCAAACTTAAGATTTAAAGGAAAACTGAGTATAGAAAAAACTGGGAATTGTGGCACAACAAAAACGTTATTGAGTAACTGTCTTCTGTGAGAGCTGAAAGCTTTTGTTGATGTAAAAGTGTTTATGTACAACTAAGGCTTACTGGTTAAATATCTGAGGCGTATCTGGCCTTGAACACTTTCCTTATTATGCTGTAGCTGTAAACAAGATTTCTCAGTCATTTTATCTTCTCAGCAGCTGCATTTTAACAGAAACAATGATCTTGATACAAAAAAACACACAGGTAAGAGGGCGTTTGGCAGGATATCTGAAAATGACAGTCTCCAAGGGATCTTCCCACACTTCCAGTGACTGCCATACTATGGTCCACTGGAGTTACTAGTGATGTGCAATACCGTTATTTGCTGCTGTAGTAAACCCTTTATTTGGAAAGTTTGCTTATAACTCTGATCAAGGCCCCATTTTCATCTTTTAGCCTCTGGTTGTCTGCCTTCAGGTCTGGTAGCATCTATGAAAAATGAAACATGATGGTTATTTGCTATTATACCCCAAGTAAAAGCAGCAAGACTTAGACAAGCCCCGGGCATAAAAATCTTTTTTCAGCTTAAGCATCTTGGGAGTTCTCCCCTTTCATATCAGCAGTTCAGAAAAATCTCACCTTTTAGCAGGATACAGTTAAGAGTTATAGATTAGGAGCTGTCCCTTGCTGGGACTACATGCACTCAAACTTGGTGGTGCAGATGACAAGCCTCTAACAAAAGCATTTATAGTAGCATGAGTAAAGTAAGTAAATGCCTCAAATTTCAGTGCAAAACAAAAAACGTGTTAATTACCAACAGTTTAAAAAGTCTTGTCTATACTACAGAGTTTCAAAAGAAAATGCTGTGGCTAAGCATCTCTACCACTGTGCCTTGGATGACTTCATCCTGATCAGATACAGTGTGATTCAGCTTGTTAGCTCATAGCATTACTCTTCCAACTCCTTCCAAACTCGTGTTGAAGCACACATCCTATAATTTGAGATCATATCCCTGAATAGCACAGTTCACGCAAGATCAGATCATTGGAAGAGCTCACTGAAACGCCAGGCTGCATACTCAGGCATACAAGTTAGGAGATGGCAAGTTAAGGTTGCCACAGGAGATGGGTGACACACAAGCACAAAAGCTGGAGGGCAGAAGCCAAGTGAGGTGAGAGTTGGACAGGATCAGACAGGAAAAGAGGACAAGTCAGTGCACAGAGGTTTGTACTGGGAGAATGTAACTTGTCAGAGACACGAATAGTAATCTCAGCAGTTCTCCATATCTACATTCACACACTGATAACAAACCACCTATAGTACTCCCAGCGAAATTACATGTATGGTTTCTAGCAGCAGGTTTACACAGGAGGTAACGGCCTATTCCTGCACCACGGTTATTCAGTTACCTCAGGTGCAAGTGCATGTAAGTGGTCTAAGTCCAGCTGGTGACCTATGTAACAACTGCTACATTATTTTTCATGATGAAATTTCCTTGCCTCTAGTTTTGGTTTCATTTTGTTCAAGCAAAAATATACTTTCAACCCCATTAGATTCACATTATTATGGAACAGAAAGAACAGGCAAGTTTAACCATGGAGGGTTGATTAACTGTGCGTTACACTAGAGGTTTCATTTACACATCTCCTCTAATGGATTCCTGTCCACACTCAGGTCACCAAGCAGGAGACCCTCTCACAGAGTGAAACATGATGGCGCAGTGAAGATGACTGAGGTTATATGATCTGTAGTTTATCTACCTCCAAATACCTGACTATGTGAAAGGAAGATGACAGGAGATCATAACAGGAAAAAAGGCAGTGTCCACACAGTAAGTAAAAATCATTCTGCTAACCTGGATTCCAATTCTGGTCCACAGTGGAGCCTAGGGCAAGCCACCCAAACAAAGCTCTACACAGGGTCAGAGGGAAGCTTCCATTATAGTGAAGTGAAAGCTCTGCTCTGAACACAAAATGCTATAAAATGCTGATTACTTTCAAAAACTATGTCAAGGTGTTTGAAATTGGACAACGCAAGTAATCATTCGGAAAATTTCCAGTATTATCTGTGTTAAGCTTTCCAAGCTTGTAAAAAACAACTACTGTTATCTGAGATCCATGTGCTAGGAGTGATATCCAGATAAGAGGCACGTGTACCGTGCATTTGTGCATGCACCTGTAATATTAGGATAAACCTGGGGTTGTTTTATGACGTGTACCTGCAAACAATGAAACAGCCATTTCTTCAGGCAAAGCAACTAACACCCTCCCTTCCTCGTTTCTGTTCTATTTCGGGCTTCAGGCCAAAGATCCTGGGTGAAACACAACTGCCTTCATCTAGCCATGCAGAAGGACGCGAGGAGTCTGATTTGGCTCTTGTTAATTGTGTATCTCAACACAGGCTGTCGTGTATCCCTTCCAATGAGACCTCAGAGTAACTCCAGGAATATCATAGTCCTCACTCCACTGCAGCCCATAACGCTGAATTACATACAGGCAGACCCACAGATTGGTTTGTTTTCTGGTGAACTATTTTAACAAAAAAGCCGCTGTTCAAATGTAGAGCTTTACCACAATCCAGTGCCATTACATATCTGTAGATCTCTGATGGTAGACTTTAATCCTGATTAAACTAGTGGGTAAAATAGGTATTAAGAAAATATCTTCTTTTTTGTTGTGAGGCTGCTAGAATAGGCGAGGACTGGTAGGAGACAAAAGCAGTTATGAATAATAGGAGATTGATCAGGAAGGATAAGCTCAAGTAACCTAAAATACTTACACTTCTCATCTACACTAATCCCCACATACTTTAAACCCAGCCAAAGACATTTATACAGTTTTCTCGGAGGACTGCATTCCTACAGTACTCAAACTTCTCATGAGGCGACACCACACACCTTTAATGTGCAGAGGCAGGAAAAATAAATCTTTGCAGTAAATTCAGTAAAGTTACAGTTACAGACTGTACTTAAACTCTCTGAATTCCAATTTGCTTCTCAGTACAATTGCAAAGTACCTTCCTGTGATGAGGCTCCCGTATAAGATTACAAATGCACTACTTTGCCTATCTGCATTGTAAGACTAGGGAGTAACTTTGCAGTACTGTTGTTGAGCAAATAATTATTGAATAATCACCTGACATATGTGAAGCCAACTCAAGATCTGTACAGTAATAATAATGTCTGTGTTTGCTGGAGGATTTAACACTTCTTATGTACAAAACAGCTCTGTAAATTACAAAAAGCTTACGAACTGTTACAAGGTACCTGTTCAGATTAATCAGGTATGCTGCTATGGTTAAGCTACCATCATAATGTCAAGCCTCCCTTCTGTGTTTCCATTGCTTTGCTTTCACTAGCCAGGCTGCTCAAGCTCCACAATGCTCTGCCACTGAAAACTCCCCCTACAAAAAGGAATACTGAATAGTTTTCTGTGGGTTAACACCCTGAGCTGGCTTACCATGGTTAAAGGAATGCCAGTGCTGGCAAAAAAAGATGGTATGGATGTGTGGCTGTGGACAGCAGTCGTTAGATTAGCTCGGCTGTGTTGAAAAACAACATTGTTAGATGGAGCTGACGTAAGACAGGCTGCCCTAAAGGGACAGCTCTCCCTCCTCATGCAGCAGTACGCTTCTGCTGCCTTCTGCCTGTTAGTTTAGTGATTCAACAACGTTAGGGTAAGATGGATGAAGTAATACAACGAATAAAGGGATTTGTTTTTAGCCAGGTCTGTGAGCTGACTGGACTCACTCAGCAAGGGTTAACACGAGGGATGTTAGGAATGCAGGGCCTGGACAAGGAACAACCTTTCTATCCACATCCTATTGTTAGACCAACCCCAGGAAGACACAAAGTCAAAGGGTAACCCTTCTCTTTCTTTCATGCCTCTTTGTGAGGAAAACCTGAGATCGGACTCTGAGCAGAATGAAAAGATGTACACTCATTGTCTTGCTTCTGAGTGGGAAGGGAGCTAGGTGAGGGGAAGCAGTTTAGCAAGAGTCACTGTGCAGGAGGAAACTTTCTTTCTTTTTTTCACCTACACACCTTAAAAGCTCACTGAAAACTCCACTCTGTAGAGCTGTTATATAAGAGGAAGAAGAAAGGCATACAGATTTGGTGTGGAATGAAATTACATTTTGTTCCTCGTGGAAGTTTTGAATCTTCGGTGGGTTTCTGACATAGCCCTGCAATAACACTAAGGACAACAAACTGGCATTTTTTTTCAAGATGAAACACATACCAGTCACAATCTTCAACAGAAGGGGACTGAACCAGATGACCTAGTAAGTATGAGGCAATATAGGGTTTTTTTTGTGTCTGTGTTTGTACAGTCCATGCATTATAGGATTCTGGTCCACAACTGTTATGCCTACATATATAGCAATATAAATCAATAATCTTAACTCAGTGCTAAAACTGGCTATTTTAAGCTGTCTAGATGAAAATAAGGATTGTCAAGAACCACACGGAGAGTTAATACGTGAAAATATTTATCGACTTGAAATTCCAATACCTTTCTGAAAGAAAAGACTTTGGTTCCCTCTAAACAATAAAACACACAAATGTAAGGAGTAAAGTTGCTAATGCAACTGTTCAGGAATGCACAGCACTGAAATGACTTTTCAGACATTCTTTAGCTGAGACTAGATTTGTATCAATTCCATCCACTTCCATTCCACTCCAGTAAGAAAGCTCAAAACTTAATTTCAATTTGTTCAAAAACTAGAGGCAAATCTATCTATTTGAGCACTTACTCAAACATCCAAACAAGGGAGTGACTTCAGGATACACTTCAGTGTATCCTAGTGCTAACTCAAATCCTTTCAGTTGCTGCCAAGGTTTTAAGATGTCAAAGGTCTCCTAGATCGTTGCCAATTTATCTTTAAGTAAGCAAGGACAGGCTTCAGTGCTAGTAAGGACAATGGCACACCATACCACCGCACCTGCGACACCTGTGGTTGGTACGTGGACACCATGCTTTAGCCACACGCCCGTAACTGAGCAGCAGTAAGTCAGTTTCTGACACACAAGTGTTAATAGTCAAATTCTACCCAAGCACAAGCTGAATGTCAACACCTGCCTGGCTACACAAAGGAGAAGGCAGAAATTACAAGTCCACAGCGCGCAGTTGCCTATAGGACCCTGACAGCTTGGCAACCACTCGGGTCAAGGCCCTATTCTCAGTCACCAGTCGCTCATTTATGTGTCTCAAAGATTGAATCTGCTTTATTTGTTGCAGGTTCTGCAGGAATCAAAGAAATAGGAGTGAAAATGAGTAAAAAAAAAAAAAAACAAGAGAGAAAAAACCCCCATGTATATGAAGTTTAAAAGTACTAGAGATGAGCAGAATTGAAAGAAAACTTAGAAGAGACAGTCCTGTTTGAAGTAGATAAGTCACTGTGAAAGGAAAGTATCAAACAAGTGGCACATTCTTGAAAAGCAATCTAAGAACCAGCAGCGATTAGTCACAGCTATCCAAAACAGTTCAGGATACATTAACAATGAGAGCTATTCCTGGAATTCTTTACTTAACATCCTAATTGCACAAACTAAATCTCCTATTCAAAAGTCTGTAATTAATGACACGTTTAACGTACACTTTTACACGGCAGAGTAACAAATGATAGGAAGATTATTTAATCTCTAATTGAAAACTTTCACATATTGCTTATTGAAAGCAAACTTTTGAAAAAAAGACATTATTTTTGCATTCTCTGTTTTTCTTGGAAGCCCAGCCTTCCCTAAGAGGAATTTACAGGTTGGTGATAGAAGCTCAGATCCTGTCTTCCACTCTTAGACACAATTATTCTCCTCTATGTTTTCTACATACTTCAGTTCTAAAGTCTCCTCAAGGAACCACAGACGTGGTGTCCTCCCTTACAGCAAACTGTATCTTGGCCTGAATCCAAGGGAGCTGGAGGCATCATGGTCACCTTCTGCCTACATCTGCCTGTCAGCTTCAGTCATTTCAACAAAACTTTGAGCACGTATTTTAATGGAAAGTATTTGGAAGTTAATGCCATTTCCAAGCACCAGAGGGAGCTCAAAAACGATCTTGAAAGGAAACTTTTTATTAATCAATGACAAATACCAAATGTCAAAACAGTGGTAACTTCTTTAAAATATTGGAGTGCAAAAATGTTTTCGATTTCATCGTGTTCCACTAGTTTTCTAGTCATACAGTTCGGTTGTAGCCTATCAGTTCGGTTTGTCCTGTCCAATATTATATCCAAGGATATAACACAAACCAAATGTGCCAAATTTCTCACCCTTCTTAATCATATCAGAGGACACGGAGAAACCAGGAAATTAGAAAAGTCATACTGTAACTGGTTAAAAAAACAAACAAACAAACAAATGTATTTAAAAAGTATTTTCCTTCTGGCATTCTGTTTATACACAGTTGAAAAAACCAGAACTCTGTGCATATGGTAAGTATCACTTATTTGTCAATGTCTGAAAGCTATCTACTGCTTTTTGTTAACCAGAACCTGATTATTTTTCACTCTATACAAATGAAAGCTTTTCTTTTGATACCGGTAACATGCTAATGCATCATTTAAAGACCATGAGATAAGGGTTGAAGCAACATTTAATGCTTAAATATCTATGGAATTATATACTACCATTATTTTTACATTAATAAAATATATGGTGTCACATCAAAATAATAGATTGCAATTCCATCTCGATTAGATCAAGACATGTTTCAGTTCAGCCATCCCTGAACACTTCTTGGTAGCCAGGATGCGACAGAAGTCTCAGCGTCGCCTTAGAAGTCCTACATATACGTCTGGAGCTTCACCACAAGCTGTATGACATGAGTGATTTTGAAATGCACCTGTATTTTCTAATGAAGTTACAGAGACTAGTGATAGTGCCAGACTACGTGTTGCATTGACAGAATCATACACTTTGTTATTAATGACGTGGAATAGTTTACTTACTTTCAGTTCCTCTTCCATTTCAGATATCCTTCTTTCTAGAGCTCTTCTTTCCTAAATCAAAAGATGTGTGTTAACACTGAACAATACTGTTTTTTAAAAAAATTACTGCTTGTAAATACTGTGGTAACAGTGAAGTACTTCAAGTTTCAAAGATCATACAACCAAAAGCATAGTGTGGACAGAAAACTTGTGATGGCAGTGATACATAGAAATTTTGTCAATACGGAATTTCAGTATCTGAGGAGGAAGAGATATAGAAACTTACATCAAGTCCTACAAAATATACTCCTTCCTTTACGCAACTTAGGCTGTAAGTACCATTTGTTTGGATTTATTTTTCATGAACTAGGCTTCTGTAATAGTTTAATATACAAGAAATGCAGAAAAGTATCAGAAACAAACAACAATATTAAAAGAAACATGCACAAAAGCACACGCTTTCATAGACAAGCTGAACGTAGCTGAAACATGTCTCAGCTCAGTGGGATCCATCCCCACTATGAACTGCAATGTAGTGTAAATACACCCAAGCTTACATTAAAGCAGTTCAGCTGAGTCCCAAAGAAATCTAAACCACCTGCTTCTTGAGTAAATGTTTCCTGAATATTTTCTGCGTTTCTAGTATAGTTTTACTTTCCTTTTTTTTTTTCTTTTTACCCGAGAAGCAGGAGAAATTATCCTTTGTAGACAACTTCAGGTTTTGATTACACTGATTACAGTACTTGAGCTAGCTTACTGCAAGTTACCTTAGGGTTTCTATACTATGCTGCAGTCTGCAGTGCAGACACACTACCGTATTTCTAAATGACATTATTTCGTTTGAACCTAATTTTCAACACATCTGACAGATGGACAGCTAATGCAATAGACTTCAGGGGTTTATAGCTTGATTGCTTGCTTTCCTGTGTCAGACAATGCAGTGTGTCTCATTTAAAAGCAGCTGCGGTTATCAGTACTCTACATTCAGGTTTTTTCAGTGTGAAAGGCAAAAGCAACAGATTATTGCGAGGTGGACATATGCATCTGCATACAACGGTGTTATGCAAACAGCAAGCAGCATTGACTGAAGTGTGTAAAACTTTGGTTAGATCATACCGCCCAGTAGATACTGACTCTTGCCGGTCACCTTTCAGATATAAATCATTTGAATTTAGTTTAATCATAGTGCAGTTACACCCCAACATTTTCCCATTTTAGCAAACAACTTTAAAGGTTTATCAAAGTAATAGATTACTGCCGTTGTTAGAACCTAAAGTACTTAATTCCTTCAAGTTAAGACTTTTCTCATAATGACACTGACTGATAGTAATGGGCATAGTAGTATCAGAGAGTTAACTGCAGTGACTAACAAAAACCCCACACCTTCTTACATTACTTAGAACTGTATCAGTTACCTATTAGCTTTGTAGAATAACATATATTGTCTGTGTTCTTATATTAAGCGATATTTGACAATTCCTGCAATTACCAAGAGATGAATGGTCAAATAAATCTCAGAATTCCACATGGTTAGAAATGGTTAGTCCTTTGAATGCGTTTGCTTAACTAGCATGTTGAGCTTGTCTAAGAACAACTATCAGCAATAAAAGCCAATTAAATAAAATCTCTATTTCATTCATTTTGTATACTTCACATTATACAAAAGAAACATTTCAATGGACTGGCCTAGATACAAGATTTTTTGTAAAAACTTATTGTTCTATTAGATCAAGCTACGCTTCTCTTTTTCCTGAACTGCTTAATCTTTCAGGAACCAGCTTGAGGCATGCCAACACAATAACACACTGGGAAGATTTGCCAGTATTATTTGATTAGTCCCTGGACTCAAAGGTTTGAAATTTATAGAGTTTAAAATGTCAAGATATACTTCTGCAACTCTATAAGGTATGTTTTCAACCCTCAAAATGTAAGAAATACATGCTAGTCTCTCAGCTTATAAAATACAACAGCTCATTTGTATTTATCAAAACAACTAGGAAACACAGGCTTGGTGCAGTGAGTTCACCACAATAAATTTCTTCATTGTATCTACTTTAAATCTACCCTCTTTTAGTCTAAAACCACTACCCCTTGTCCTGCTGCAAGAGGCCCTGCTAAAAAGTCTGTCCCCATCTTTCTCTTAGGCCCCCTTTAAGTCCTGAGAAGCAGCAATAAGGTCTCCCAAACATTGCCATCTTCTTTACTGAAAAGGTAGGTTTCAGCTTCAAAATGGGACAGCTCAAAGGTTCTTCTCTGCCAGCCTTTTATTTCTTTCAGTTTATTCTCACAACTTTGCTTTTCCCCTTCCCTTTTTCTCTATGTAATTTACATAAACATCTTCAGTTTCATATTTTATTTTAGTGAAGTCATATACTTGGAAAAGTATACTTTGAAAAGCTCAAAACTCTACAATGTATTTCTACTTTTTACATTTATATTGTTACATTACACATTAAAAAGGTGTCTTTAAAATAATTCTTAACTTCTGAGTTTGGTACGCTTATTTCTAATGATCAGCTATCGATGACTAGCAGCTAAGAATCCTGCTCCAGGCACGTTCAAAGTGAAAGTAACTCCAGATTTTAACAAGAAGAAGGGAGATACAATCACAAATAAATTCCCATTTCAAATTCTTGTCTGGAAAGAAGTATACAATTACAAAATTGAAGGAACATCTCCTAAATTTTGTGCAAATCATGTTTCAGCTATAAAGCATTATCACTAACCTGATTTTTTTCCCTACTAGCTTTAATACTAACACATTTAGAAAGAGTAACATTTTGGAAAGACATTTTGCTGTTGGATTAAACATCTTTACAAAAAAGGGTGCAAGAATTTCTAATATAGCCAATTATTTTAATGCAATGGCCTATTTTGGGAAAAAGCAAAGCAGTAATTTAAAACTGAAATAATGTCTAGTTATGCTGTACTGAATGCTCTGCAGTATGGAACCTGTAGAGTAATGGACCTAGCTAAATGTACGAAATAATTAAATGCCCATTTGTGTGGCCATGAGAGTGCACAAGAAACCAATCAAAGCAGCACCTGAAACTTTTGTACTGATGAAATCACTGTCTACAGCAGGGAGCCAAAAAATCGAGGAGAAATAGGTGCTAAAAGGCTGGTGCAATTATTTGAAGACATTATTAAGGTAATAGAACTTCAGAAAGTGTCTGAGAGTATTTCTACACCTCCATGTGCTCCTATAAAATGTACCACGTCTTTGTTTATACACCAGACAGATCTGTAGAACTAAAAATGGCTTTCTAAAACTCAAATACTGGAATGTAAACATAAAAGGCTAATGAATGCCAAGTTTACCAGGGATAAATAAATGTATACCGTATCCCCTATTACTAACAAAGTTAATTCAGTTTTCTTCACATTTATGTGTCTAATGTGTCACTCCAGGGTCAGGGGAGGAGAAAGGAACTTGTGGCTAGGGCTGTGAGGGAAGCCATGAGCAGAACTGATGCAGTTTTCTTTACACTGATGTGGAACTACACTCTTATAGGGATGGATTTTAAACTAGGATGAAACTACAGCCTAAAATTATCGTATGTCCAACTTCTGAAGTAATTCCTGTAGTCTATCTCACATATGGATTTATTACATTACTCCTTTCCCATTCAATCTAGGGATGTCTCTGATGCCTTTCTTATTACACTGCTTACTCACTCTTTCCCCCTGCCCTAGTATCATATTCCCTCTGGAAAAAGTTATGTACAAGGAAAGAGATTACAATTAATTTTATATCATTAGCAGGTTTAAGGCCTCATGTCTGTGAGGTAGAAACAGCTACTTCATTGCCAACAATAATTGGTAAAACAGCACACGTGCTTCTGGAAAGCTCTGAGGAAATTAAAGTCTCTGAATCTTGGAAATGCATTAGAAGATGAGGCACTCTGAATCTGCTTAACCCTCTGCAGTGCCAACATTGTTTTAGATGAGATGGAGCAAGGATCCCTGGAGGGCAGTGGGCTTTAGAACCTGGTTATCACACAGGCAACCTGAAGGCAATTCTTAAGAGTAAT
Source organism: Eurystomus gularis (assembly GCA_013400335.1). Classification (NCBI taxonomy): domain Eukaryota; kingdom Metazoa; phylum Chordata; class Aves; order Coraciiformes; family Coraciidae; genus Eurystomus; species Eurystomus gularis. Next base: position 33,175 of record VZZY01010868.1, on the reverse strand, counting down.
TCCATCTCACAGTATCTCACATTCATTTCCACTTTGAAACCTAAAATCCCCAAATCTTCCAAAAAATGCAAGTTATAAGAAAGGCTTCTGTTCCCACTAAAATATATCCAAGCCAGGGGTTGCAAAACAAACTAAAACAAAGCCTGAATTGGAGTACTTAAGAGATCTTTGGCAGAAACTCACCCTTTTCTCCATTTCCAAAAGTGATCTGTCAGCAAATCTTTCTTGTCTCTGAAACACAAAATTAATGAAGACATTTGTACTTGTTCTAAACATAAAACTGAGGAAAAACAATTAAATTGGACATTTTAATATTCTGTCCGAAGTATGTCTTCAAAAACATGTTGAAGTGTGTTCAGGGAAGTTAACACTGAAATGAAGAATAAAGAATTAACTAGATTTATCAGGCACTTCCTCTATGACCATCCCTAAGTAATTTAATCACTACATAGCCTTTGGCAAATAGGAATAACATAGTATTTCTATCTACAAGCATTAGAAAACAAATATCTTTTTAATATACTTCACTGATATTTATGGGGTACACACAGAAGGCACTTAAGTACAAGTAAATTGTGGCAAATGTGATCTGAGAAGAGAAAACACTCTTTCTACAGCAATTTAAGATGAATTTAACTTTTGTGTACGTATTTGGTGTTACTGTGTGCAGCACTGTTATCTGACGGCAGTTATCTGTAACTGGAGTGCACTATTTGCTCTTCAGTTCTAAGATAAAGCTATTTAACCAGCCAGGAAGAAGTGGTAGGCTATGCCAATTTGCCCGCAGGTTTATGAATTAATCAAATCAATCCTGACTAACAGTTCTGAAGTTCCAGATACATGCTGGCAAGAACCACTACTACTTAAATGGGCAGGAGGCAGTCTCACACATTTTGTTCACAGCTGAAGACCAGAATCCTTTTTTCCTTTAGAAACAGAGAGGTACTCTTCTTCACTCCCATCTTTGGCTAAGAAACAAAGCTGATGCCTAGTAAAGAGATGCCCATTGCCTGGCGTGCTTCTAATGTGCTGTCTACTTTGTCAGCCAAGTACAATGCTTTTTTGTTTTATACAAACCTGAGTGGTCTTCTCCAGCTGTAGTTTAAGATCTGTAAGTTCCATGTTGGTATCATGTAACTGTGCTTTCAGCTTTTCATTTTCAGCTAGAATCTGTTCATAAAGCTAAGAGAAAATATTAATTTAAAACAAAACACTGAATAATAATTCAGTGAGATTAGCTGAAAAATTTAAAAACCATGATTGAGTTGCATGTGAAATGAATTAATACATTGTCTAAGAAGAAAAAATCAGTTATAGATTTTAAAAGCTGTTTAGAATTAGCAAGCACTTACAGAACTGTTACCAACTATTTCTAGAAAGAAGCAACTTTGCACAGGGAGCACGTAACTTACCTTATAAATATTTAAAAAATATTTTCCACTTTTTCTGCTTCAGACTCCACACATTAGACACCACAAACTTTTTGACAAACTCCTCCTCTATTTTAAAGCAAGATCTAAACAAATTTTCACATTGTAAGTATGTAAGCTAGCAAATATCTAAAATAAAAGGCCTCACATGTATAAAGTAGTTTTAATGATACAATGAACTAAAAAAATAATATGATAGTATTTGTCATAAAAAATTCATCTTGGCTCCTCTGGATTTCTCCCTTGCCTTGAAGAGAAAAGTGCAAAAGCCAGAAGGTGGTTCGTGGTGTGCGTTTTCCCCCACTGTAGTGGTTACTCTGCTCCTCCATTCAGCTGAGTTGCTTTAAGCAGACTCTGTGATGCAATGTGAGATTATTTGGAGAGAACTTATGAAAAAACAGTAATAAAGTTCTATTTTCGCACCAAAATTATTGGATCAGATACCTTCTTAAAATCAGTGCTATCTTCTTTTTCTAGTCTACTGCAGTACGGTTTTCGATCTTCAAGGTAACTCTGTGACCCCGATCGCCCCTGTGCTGAATCGTAACGATCACCTGAAGACACGCTGAGGGATCCTGTATCATATCTGTAAAGGAAAAGTTCTTATTTTTCTTCGCCTTTGCGTTCAAACTGAGCCCACTTGCTGTATCAAACGTTGTGAGTTTGCTGTTACCCAACTGAAAAGAACCAAATGCAATTATGCATTTTAGCAAAGCCACTGTCTTCTAATTTGATGCAAATTTAATTTTTACGTTCCCTCAGTACTTCAAGATTCTATGTGAAAATGTTTCCAATTGTTCAACCAAGTAAATGCCTGCCTTGTATGCAGAGACATCTTTTAAATTAAATTATTTAATTCAAGTAAATATTTACATGTCTTAAAGGACTTTATATTAGTTAGATACTTTAATTCTTCTTTATTTAGAAAGATGGCCTATTTTTTTAAAAGTATTACTTTAATTGCAAGGCTTTATAAAAGTAATCTCTAATATATCGGCCTAGGTGAATTCCCTATATTAGGGAAACCAAGGAGATTTCAAAACTATTTGTTGTGAATTCCAGTATTTCAACAGAAGCAGTTTATGAAACAAATCTTCAGCACAGACTTTAGCCTATTAGTCACTGAATTACAGACAGTATTAATAAAGTTTAGAATAATTTCACACTGTTCACTCTTCACTGATCATGTGCTGCAGTAGTTCTATTTAACAGATACTCAGCACAGACAGAAGACAGTAAAATCCAATAATTAATTCGAAAGGTCTAAAAAAAAATTAAAACTTTTTTTAAATGACTGATTTTTTCTGCATTTCCTTTTTCTCAACTCTCAAGGAAATCTGATTTTCAGAGGCTGGAGCACTTTTTTTGCGATTCCTTAGAAAATTTTCAGTAGGGTACTCTAAAAGAAGGGCAACAAGGACCTCTTGTCTTCTTTGCAAAAGCTGACTTCATACTGAAAAATCTATAGGGAATGGTACTGTATCCACTGTGTTCTACAAAATGCTCAGCCTGCCTTCAGTGCACTACAAATACAGAGTCCAATATATTCCCCAGAATGGAGTATCCCACTCACACATGGCCAAAAATATTCAATACTGTAAATTTACAACTGTTTTTCATACAAATGTTAAATATCATTAACACCTTTTAAAGCTCAACTGGGGGTTAAGCTGAATTTGTACATAAAGAACTTAAAATGAGAATATGTGAACAAAAAGCATAACAATTTTAAAGTAATTTGTTTAAATTGAACATACCTTGAAAGGCTATCACTCTGAGGTGGGGAGGGGTAAAAAGAGAGAAGAAGAATAGATCAAGTCAGTAATTTAACTAAATAAAAATATATAACCATCTGTGAACAAGTATAGTTAAACAATTACATTCAATGCACATACTATCCAACAGTATGTATTATCTGAACATTGTCAAGTTTCAATTTTGTTATGTCTGGAATAGTAAAGAAGTATGTGCTAGAATGTGCTTGCCAAAATACGATTTACAAGGACGTTAACATTACACTCTAAAAGTCTGGACTGTCCTAAACATTGGAGTCATTTCAGGAGCTGGTTGACTCTGCAATTTGCCTGCCTGAATTCCCTATTCCTTCTTCCTCTTCTCTAGCAATAATATTTTGAAAAGTCAACATAATAATGACTTCAGCTCAAAATAATAATATGAAATAAGCTACAAGATCCTTGTTTCAACATAGCTCAATGCGAAATACACTACTATACCAACGACATAAGGAAGTACTTATTAGACTTAATTTAAATGATGTAATTTCATTTTTTATATTACTTTCATTCATTCATTCCAGGTGAATCCACAGGCACAAAGTTCACTCATTTTTACTTGACAAGCAAAATTTAATTAGAAGTAATGACTTAAGAGGGAGGGAGTGCCCTCTAAGCATTACATCAGGCATACAAACCTTTTTCCCTTCTGGGTGGTCAATACAGATTCATCATTTATCCAATTATAATAACAATCCTGAGTGACGACATTTCAGCCAAGAAAATCTACCGATGTATCGTCAGCTCATCATCCTCCAATGTTATTCCCATAGCAGTGGCTGAAGCCTCCCCCATAGGTGTCTGGGGGGGAGGGGATAGTGTGGTTTGTTTGCTTTCCTTTTTTAGAAGGAAACTGTATTTTTAAAATGTGCATAGAGGAAAATAGCCACATTCTCCACAATATACTCATTTTCTCCTTTGACACCTTGAAGTGCATTTAGCATACACAGGATATCAAAAGTAGGTGCTGTAGCCTAACCACTCTTAGTAACACTGCTATTTTCTGTCATGAGCGTGAATTACGCTGAGAACTTAAAGAGATTTGGTAGAAAATGTCGCACACTGATGCATGGATAGTTTTTAAGCTAGTGGCCACAGCAAGATTAACTTCCACCTAAGTATGAGTCTTACCATTATCGTGTGTTTAAGTAAGATCAGTGTGAGATTACAGAAATCCACCACGTAATCAACAACCTACAAAAATCCCTTTTCCACTGCTTCCTTCTCACCTCAACAAAACAGAGGAAGTTTTGTCCCTAAAGACTTCAGGTTTTCTCTTTTTACCTTGAAGGAATACCGCATACATAAAAATGTTAAGCCGGTCCTTTTAACCTTTACCTACAATCAAGGACAGCCATCACAGGGAAGTAAATCATTCCTACATTATTTCTTAACAAATACACTTTCTAAAGTCTGTTTTTCTGTGCTTCCAGCGGACCCCCTGTGGTGCCGTGGGAATGTGAAAACCTCCCAGATCTCCATTTCCCGGCTGCACAGTAGCTTCCCGAACGGAAAGGCAAATGATTAAGTCACACACAGATCGTCTTAGAAGCAGAATTTTCCAGCTACACAGGGGGACAACAAATGAACTAGTGAAGTAAGAGAGCACTCATTACGAGAGACAGGAAAGCACAGACGCAGCCCATTTCCATTCTTCTGGCTGATGCTGGGAACCTGAAAAGCTGGACATGGACTCCATAATCTCCAGAAAACTGTACATCAGTGGTTTCTGTTCCCTGAAAGCCATGAAGCCCTACTCCTGCTGCTCTAGCACCATCCAGCCTCCACACCTCACTGAAAAGGCAGCACACTTCTCAAGCATATGCCTGTTCGTGTTCCCCTCACTTTTCACAAAATACATTTGGAATTTTTTTTAGCAATCTTAGCTATCTTTTTTCTTTATTTTCCCCTTCGATTTCTGTTAGTTCAGCTCAGTCACAATTTTGCCATCTGACCAAAAAAAAAATTGTGACAAGGTCTAAGTCTACAAACTTTGCATAAAGTTTGAGAAGAAATGATGCCAACACAGATATCCTATGCATCCAAATCACATGAGATGGATGTTCTTCATACAGTCAAGGAACTGAGCAGCCATAGTTACATTGGCAGCACACAAGCGGTAAAAATTAAAACATATGTATCCTTATCTGCACAATCTGAAACAACACTTCCTTCTAACCCTGTGCCATCAGTCTATACATAAGGGTGCCCCAAAAGAAACTGTGTGTTTGAAAATGTACACTAAGCTTCTAGCCAGGCATATTACATTTTAGTGAGGTTAGGGATACTACTGGTAATAGAAATAAAATATCGAAGTCAGGTGGAATTTTCTGTATTGTTATAAATGACTGTTTCTGTAAAACTGCCATGGCAGTGAAACTGAGAAACAAAATTTGAGTACAGCATTTAATCAGGACTATTAATGCCAGATTCTCATGTTTATTCCCACAGAATTATAAGACCTATCGACATTTATCATCCTAATATTGCTAGCTTTCACCTTTCAGAAGACACATATCTGATCTATGGCTAACGTAAAATTTCAGTCCATTTAATTATAACCTAATCATAGTTGCAAGACCTATTCAAATTCTTTCTTTCTTTCTCTTTTTTTAATACATCATACTGAAAAACAGGCTTCATGGAAACACTTTTTTACGTAGAATCCTTCAGTTGCCAAGGTGATCTTCTGACTTCCTTCTTTTTAAACAGCTATCCTGCAACTTAGATCTAAGACTATTCTTCTAGTAGGAATACCAATTTCCTTAAAGTAATGTGGCTTTCTTTGTGTGAACTGAATTCTCGGCTCTTCAGAAAACAAAACTTCATTAGAACAACGTCCAACTGTCAAAATGCTTAGCAAAGTCTGACTTCTCTTTAATAGCTCTCCTTTATGGACAAATGATCAGCTAAGAAGTTAAAAGACAGTTCTGAAGAACAAGAAAGCACAAACTGAAATCTTACAAGGCAGTTCTTTTGACCTCTGAGATGAGTAAGATAATAATTTTTCTGGTTCCTTAAAAGATTGCAGACTAGAAATTATTTTGTCTACTGTCCTTGGATTTTCTTTGTAGCATGCGCTCATGTGCAAGGCTTGTTCTTGACCTCCTCTCTTTAGTTTAAATTCTTGAGTTACTGCCAAAGCCTTTGGAATTTTACAGTTACCATCTTCTACCTCTGGCTTGTGGCTTCACCAAACAAAAAAGACTAACATAAGCACCACATAAGAGAGTAACGGAGAATTTAAAGATTTCCAAAGTTTCTGTCTTCTGAATAGCAGTGCTCAAATAATCAACAGACTAGAAAAAGCATAACTATTTTCTGAATGTCTTTCATTATAATTCCTGTTTATTTGTATCTCCTTCCCTTTCCTAGAACTGAAAAGGATTTGTAAGCAAATAATGATGAATTTCTGCAATAAAGCATGCAAGATTTGTGTCAAACTGAAAACAGATTTAGCAACTACATAAAGGAAGGTGCAATTTCTGTGGGCATTTAAAAAAAAAAATTACACTTTTTTGCCATGGATTTGGGAGAAAATTGCTTATTAGAATGTTTAAGATCTAGTCCACCATTATTTATCTAATGTGGCAAAATACTGCACTGTCAAAAGCAATATATTTAGTTCTCAGTTTATCATTGATAAATGCTAAATAGTAGTTTATCAAAGAGAGGAAGTTACTTGAAATCTACATGTTTTAAATCTCTGATAAATGATTTGTATGCAAGGGGAAAAAAGCACCTTAATATGTAAACAATTAAATTATTATATACAAATTTGGAGATCTCTTATAGTTAACAGGATTATAATAATTACAAGACTAGGACGTTTGCTGCAATTGTGACACTATACTGCAAATTCTGTACTAGGTTTGACAAAATTTGAAAAGAAAACTTAAAAAACCATGGAATACTTATTTTGATATTCAACTCATTTTCACTGTTTTCGTATCTTCTGCAGCTGATGTGACCAATGAGCTTATATCAGCAAAGCAGTATCAGTTTCTGTAGGCTGGGTGACAGTGAACTTGGTTCACACATTCAATTTATTTCAGGGCTCTCCATGAACTCAAATCTGATATTATATTGATTTATAATGAAACCAAACTATCCAAGTCTTTTGTAGGAAGTATACAGGCTAGGAGAATGTTTTAACTTCTAGGCCAAGCCATGATTAAGCAGCTAATCCCAGCCCAACACACCCACCCTTTTAATCACATATTCATAATTTTAGGCTTGATTTACCACTGTTTCACTGTATTTTTTTATAAGTCTAATTCATCAGAAGCACCACACGGACATTCTATCGAAATGAATTTCTACAGAACAGAATATGGAGTAATTACAGATCTAAGGATAACAATATGTATTAGTGGGACAAAAGGAAACAGGACTACGCATTTTTGTTAATGTGACAATAAAAAATACAGCAAACCAAAATGGCATAGAATGAACCTATTAACTAAAGTATTTAAAGAATGAGTAATGGAAGCTTTTACAAAATGGAAAGAAACATCACTTAAGTTTTATTCCTCAGTAACGAACCTGATTCTGTAGTGTCTTACTCCAGGTTTAGGGCAAAAGAAACACATTCTGCTGTACCATTTTATAGTACAGCTTAAGTTACTACTTCCATTTTAACCCCTCTTCATTCCACTGTCACACACCATTCAGGTATAAGGACTTTCTCCATCAAATCAAGCCTATTATACTGTTTTCCACTGACTATTTAACAAGAGTAATACTACTGAATTAGGATGTTCAGAAATCCATTTTCTTCAATGGAGAAATCGGGTACATTATGCTCTTCAACTTTCTATGCTTCATTATATTAACTTCTCATATTATTTCTTAATTACATTATAGACAGCACTGGGTTTAATTTTAAAAGGTTCTAATTAGCGTGCATAAGTCACTGGACATCATTTATCTGAAAATAACAAAGCAGATGGGACAAAGATTGTTGCAAGGTAGAGAAACTGAAAGCTCCCTCCATGAACTTGCTGTAACATGTCCCTGACGTTGTGTGCCACAAATTTCACCTCCATTTTCTGGATGCTAATTCTACATAATCGGTTCTACAACACCAGTTTTAGCCACTGTTAATACATTAAAACTTGCTATTAAAACCTGCAAGGGCAATGGCACTGAACCATAGCCGCAAATTATGAATCAGAACTCTACCATATGTACTCCTTTAATTGAATCCAACTACAACAGATGTTTTATGAACAAAATGTATCTGTTAGAAAGTTAATAAAAGTAGTAAATAAATCTATCTTTTTAAAATTACCTGGGTTTCTTTCTTATTTGTTCCTTCTTCTGAATCGGACTGGTGTTCCTGTTCATTTTCATCACTCTGGTGAAAGAGGAAAAATAATTAAATTGTTGAAAGCTTACTGAGATTTTTAGGCATTCTAGACTTTTAATATGAAAATCTAAGAGCAGTAGAATTCTACCTAACTAAAACATATAGAGAATATATGGGATATATGATGAAAATTCTCAAACAAGTACATGTTTTCAGTACCAGGAAAGAAACTTTGCATTTGGCAAAGTTCTAAGTGCATGGCTCCTTGTAATGTGCCAGATAATGCACAATACAGCTTTGGTATGCATGCAACAGAACAGAACTGTTCCACGATTATTTTTCCTTAGATTATGATTAATTCTTATTAAGTTATGGTTATCAGCGTATTCTAGAATTCTTTTTAGCGTTATCAATATAACTTAAACTTCATTTTGATTCTGCTCCTGAAAGCTTTAAAACAGAGAAACAGAGAATACATGACTTGAACAAGCATTGGTTTTTCCAGAACAATTAGTTACATACTGTATCACTCTAAACTATTCCCTATTTTAAGAATACAGTATACATGCTCCATAGTGCTATAAGCTAAGGCTATAAATCAGCAGTAGTAGTTGTTTACTTACGTCTTGAGTCCAAAAAGAAACTCCTGTAGATCGTCGCTTTTCTCTTGGTCGCCGCCTTTCCCTTATAGACTTAGGCTGTGACTTATCTTCTTCCTTTTCTTCTTCTTTTTTGCCCCCTTCTGTTAATAACAACTTTCTTATTAAGTATGACAGAACCTAATTTTCATAAAGTTTTCTGAAATAATTCTCAGTCTTTAAAATGCTTACAATTGTTTTTTCCTGAAATAAATATGCTAAAGAGCTTCTTAGCACATACTGGGCTTGCTGCAATATACAGTAACCTGTAGCTCTAAAATACTGTAAATATTGTTCCAGTTCTTGAACAGCAACTGCAAAATACTAATTCCATCTCAGCCATCTAACTAAAATGTTTCAATGTAACAGTAATACACTACAAATTGGACTTAAAATGCAATTTTCAAAACTATCACATAATAATTCAAACATCTGTTTCAGCAGATGTATAAAAGTATGAAATAAAAGAACTCTTCATTCTTCATCAAACAAGGGTTTTTTTGCTTACATCAGGAATTCAATATTAAAAAAACCCAACCCTTTTAAAAGTCCTCCTTAGAGTCCCCCTTTTCATTACAGTCTTCTACATTTTTGCTCTAAAGAAGAATAAATTGGGCTTCCTAGATTATATTAATACTGTATTACACATTTCCTTTTTCTTTAAAAGAAATGCAATTGCAATTCAAAACCAACACATCATCTCAGGATTGCGTCTGTTCCCCTATGTGTTTACAAGTATTTCGTAAAAAAAAAAAATTAAACAAACCTGCCCAAAACAAAGTTATTTATCATGCAGTCTACTCAGCCTACTGTTCCTTTATTAAAGAAAGAAACCACAGATTTTAGTTCAGATAGAAGCATCACTAATAGCTTTTACCATCACTGGTCTTCAGAGGTAAATAAGCACTTCAGTGTGAAACAAGAATTAAACAGAAAAGAAGGAAATAAAAATATTCATGGTAAACATATACCTTTCCTAATTAAATTATGATTTTACCTCTGGGCTTTCAGACGGTAATGCATTTCTCCTCCTAAAGTCATAATTTGAAAAAACCCCGCTAATATTTACCCATTAAAATATTTTTCATAGAACAGTCTAGAGTTTCCTAGAATATGCATGCATTACTGAAGCATCTTAATCCAATTTCAGTTCATGTTAGGATGGATGGAAAAAAAGCATATCCCTGAAGCTCATCTCAAATAACTTCCTCAAAAAATACCAATCTAGGGACTATGGCAATACTGCGACATGGTTCATGGAGATTTGATCAATGGATCATCTAATCTGATCCTCTGTATAAGAAAATTATCCATTTCAATCAGTAATCCCATTCAAGTTACTCATCAATAACCTGAATGAAAGTATTTTGACAAGGTCAACTGTGGCATGCCTCCGAGAGAGAACAGGAGATCACACTGTACATCAACAGCCTCCTCCTCTGACAGGCAACGGATCAGGCACATCTCTCAGAATTACAGCAGGTGAAATGAGGGCAAAAACTCTGTGACATCAGAGAAAAGCTTTTTTATTACTTCTGAATCATGCATCTGATCCTCAGCTTAAGATTACATAAACCAGTTAAGTACCCAGAACCATGGTTCCATTAAATATTCTGAACTACCACTGGAAATATCTCCCTCTCTATTTTCAGCTGCTCATGAAACCCTGGTTGGTCCTTAAAGCATTAAAGCATCATTCCAGCCCTTCAATGTGGAAGGACTGATATAAAACCCCAGTTATTTAGCAATTACTTAATCAAGTAAAATTCCTCCTTGATACCTGCAAGTATTTAAACTCCAAAATGTGATATTTTCTTATAGTTGCTACGTTAAACCAGAAATGAAAGTATTATGTGGATACCAGAGGCAGTATATTTGACATTTCTATGACTCACCAATGGAAAACACAGATAAAGAACCCTCCACAAACAGTACTCCTACCTCTCTCACTTTCCTTTGTTCCACTCCGAGAATAGGCAGAAGTTATACCTATAAGGCTGTTTGGTCTGTTTAGCTGACTTGAAGTTGAAAGAGAGCTAGTGGAGGTGGAGAGCGAAGAGGTGGATGATGAAGAAGTTGAAGTTGAAGTTGGTCTATAGCGATGATATGGCTATTCAGCAGAAAAATGTCAAAATTAATTTACCAACATTAAACAAATATAGAACAGAAGATATTAAAACATTTAAATATATAAATAATTCTTACAGTAGTACCAAAATTAATGTATTAAAGATTCATATAATTTCTCTACCTAAAGAGACCCATCATGAAAATACCTCTTCAACAGTTCGGGAATATCTTTGTCTATAATCATCATCTTTAGTTTCAGATTCTTTCTTTTCTTCTTGTTTTTCTTTGTCTTGCTTTTCTTTTTCTTCTTTTTCTTTTTCTTCATTTTCCTGTTCTCTGGTTCGCGTGGGACGACTTCTTCCTATGGTTTTTTCAGCTTCTTGAAGATCTGTCAGTGTTACGCCCTGTGAAAACAGCAGTCAGCGAACAATATTTCAATGTATCAATTATGTATTAATGTAGATAATGCACTTGGCCCTAAAGCACAGAAGGACAATTACTAGAGTATTTTTCTTTGTACTGTTTTATTTAGGGACTATTTGCTGATTAACCTCAGTTTGTCAGCAGACACAAGAAGGGAGGGGTAGACACACTCCAGAGGACAGTGGTTGGCAATCATTCCACCGCCCAGAGAGTGTTCAAGCACCATTTAGAGAGAATCTGTTTTGGTGGTGTCACATTTATCCCTCCCTAAGTTCGGACTGCACTGGTTGCAATTCAGTACAAGGTTGTTCTGATAGAAATTGGGAAGAACCACCAAATATATCAGTATGTAAAGTAAGAGAGAGAAAGTCTGAACGGAGACATGCAGTTAAGATTCTAGATTATTAGCAAGTAAGAAAAAACTCCTCAGGACTCTTCCAGGTCCACAGAAACAAGGCTGAATGTATTTTTTTCTATGCCATGGATTTTACTGGCTATCCATATGTTTGCCAGCTCAAGCACATTATCTTCAGTACTCCGTGCACAGAAAAAAAGACTTAGAAATAGAAGTAAATACAGTATGCTATGCCTATTTTTCAAGTATTACACCTTCAGCCAGAATCATATAGCCGTTAGTTCCTGAAGAATTCAAAGTCTTAGATTTAAACATCTACATAACATCAGCTACAATTACTTGAGCAAGCCATTGTTACCATAATGTAATCAAAAACTTCCTTTCAGTGGAGGAGTCTGTGCTTTCAAATTTGTATTAAGTCACTCTTCAGTGATTAGAAAAAGCAACTTTCAGTACACAATGAAGGGTCCTAAAGCTTTCATGGAAGAAAGGGAAAAAAAAAAGAGGCTTTATTTCATCTGGTACAAGTTGTTTATTCCGGGAAGACCCATCGGTTTATTTGGACCTTTCCTGGGAAATTAAAACTTCACTGTACTCAGGGAGCTACATGGGTATGTTTCCATAAATGCAGAAGCTTTAATAAAACTATACCTGCGTAGATCTTCTAGACTGTCTTGCTTGCCTGGATCTAGCTTTTCTTTGGGACTCTGACTCTTCATCCCGTACTGGAGTGAGGTATGATCTAAAGAGTTAATTACAAACAAAATTGGCAAACAATAATTTTTGTACAAATGTTTTAAAAAAACACGACATGACCGAAAGCCAAAGCAGTTAGAACAAAATCTTTAACTATGTAAGACAGATTACATTTTAGCACTTTATCCATGTCATAATGATCTGTCCATCAAGAGAGCAGCCTCAGAACTCAAAATACAGAGTGTTTTCCTACTTAATTTAGATGTCTTTTTACCATTTTCTCTAAATAACACTTGAGCTTTTTTGGTACTTCACTAGTCTACTAACACAGGGGTAGATCTCAGAGATTCAGCCAGTTACAGATGTATACATGAAATATCCATATGCATGAACTTTTAACATAACTTGTAGTTTTTAGAAAAAGCTAAATGTACTGCAAATGCAAAAAATCTAATTAGACCATCTGTTGCACCGGAGATTAAAAATCCTCAAGCAGGTGGTAACCATATTTTCACATGAATCATCCATGCTTTGAGTAATCCAGCTCCCTTTGAAAAAACTGTGATAAAAATAAATCCTCATAAAACCTGCAAAAATCCTGCAGAGTAAGCAGGTAATTCTAATAAAAATCAAAAGGATACTAGAGTAGACATACAAGGTCTGGACTCTTCAAAGAAATTCTCTGATCCAGGTAACTGGGGTAAAAAAAATAAATAGAGATACATACCCTGTATAGATATTCATTTGTATATATGCAATATTTGTGTACGTATGTAAAACCATCATTAAAAAACTTAAAGGTTTTTAATGAAATTGCTGATTTTCTATTACAGAATATTCTTGGAACGTTGCTATAATTTAACATATTTTAAAACTCCTCAGACTACCTAAAATTTGAAAAAGCAAAATCAGAAGGTTGCTAAAAGGTTGCTTAAAACACTAAATCTCCCTGAGCTTCTTTACGTCATAAAATTAGCTACCTTAAAAATAGCAGAGTCAGATTCTGCAATATTTTCTGATCATCTCTATTTTTACATGTCTTTAGTTGAGAATTATTGGCTAATGATTCAATAATTGCCTAGTCATTCTGTTTTAAAAGCCATCATCCTCCTTGTATGCCCCAGGTTACCTATGCAGTATTACTCACGATACAAAGATTTAAAGATTTAGGGTTGTCACGCTCTTCCCTGTTTCTCTAAACCAATCCTAAATATTAGATCAAGAATACAGCTCCTTCAGCTATTTCAAAAGGACGCATTACATGCTTCATTATAAACATAGTTTATAACATCTTTACTGTCCAAATATTCTTCGAAATGCTATTTCAAACATACTTTCTGAGCACACACTTTCAGTCTACAAATATGGATTAACCAACTTCATTTCCTAAGAAAATACTTCATATAGAGGCAAGTTTTTCATGTGCATATAAACATACACGGAAACACACATAAATATATATATATCTGTAAATATACAGATCTGCATGTGCTGATATTTAAAGCACTATCTTCTCACATGCGCACAGTAATTATTCCAGTTTTGGTGATTTCTAAGATTTAACGGATATTTTAATATGCCATCAAGAATGCATCTGCAACAGTATCTTACACAATTGGCCCAGAGTCAGACAAAACCAGGGAATTTCAGGCCAATTGCGGGTATCTGAAATGTATGTAGTATATCTGCATCAGTATACACACACTAGCGAGAGCAAACAAGACAGCAAGATGCATTTTGTTGGTTTTGACTTTGATTTGTGGGGTTCAGTCAAATTTCACTATGGAAAACGCAGCTTCTGACTACAGTTGCTTTTGAAATGGGTTATAAGCACATGTGGACAACTCCTGAATGATGGAGGGGAGAAGAAAAATAATCCTCATGTCATAGAAGTTATTTCCTCTCAGTTTTGGGTCTAAAAGGCAGACTGTGGAAAACGGACTATCCTAAATAGGCCTAAAGCTACAAGGAATCTTCACATGTTGTTGCTGCCTGAAGTGAACTAGAAGAACGCAGGTTTCTCCTGTAACAATGAAGAGGTTCATTACCTCTGTGGGCACAGAGGTAGACACTTGCTGGCACTAATAGAGAAGTTACATTGCAAAACTACTACAGGAGCGATACAAAAATCTGAACTCGCATTTCAGTGGAAGGGTTAAAGGATAAACATTTATAAATAACCTGAAGAAGAAGAACCCAGGGAAAGTTAACAGGAATTAACAACCTTGTGAAATCTTATTTTTGCTTCCATAAATAGCAGGTTGGTAACAACTCTTTACGGAAACATAAATATGCACTGATCTTAACCCATCCTCCATGTAACACTAACAGAAAAAACAGCATAATCTTAAAGTAAGATTTACATCAGCTTCTTACTCATTCTTCACACGAAACATTTCTTAAACCATTGCATTTACAACTGCGTATTATGTTTCAAGTAGAAGAGACCCTAAATTTTGTACTGAAATAAACAGAACGTGTTGGGTTCAATAGTCTTTTCTCAGCAGTGCCAGGCAGACTGAAAAAATGCTATGTTGTAACTTATTAGCATACTGCCAGTGGCACAGTAGCTCAATCAGCAGCAGTGTACTTGTAGTAATTAATTCTTAATTTTCTTATTTATAATACAGTGTTTTAACATAGTTCCATTATGAGTATTTTTAAGAGGACTCATTTAATCTATTAACAGAGAGACAAATACGAAAATACCAGATATCAAGTGAGAATCCAAGGCCAGTCAAAAATGTACAATATCAAAGTTTAAATTTCATGGATGGTTTCTACCAGTACTAAGCTCTTGCACAAATCTGCTCGATGTTACGATATAGAGCAAGCAAACAACACTGCTTTACATACTGTACTATCTAAATTTGTGGTAACCAACACATTCCTTCGAATAAGAAGAAAACAGAACTTTTGTATAAGAGCAACGTTACTCTTAGGACCTTTACACACCTCCGTCTCTCCCTGACCTCTGATGTTGAGGACACAGTGCCAGAAGTAGCTGTAGTCATGGCTGTGGTAGTGGCTGCAGCATTTACAACAGATGGTGCAACAGGAACGGTCACTGCTGTAGAAACACTGTCCTTTTCTTTCTCAGTACTATCCTCAGCCCACAAACGATTTGAGGTACTACAGCATAACAAGCAGCAACACAAAAAAAGAGAAAAGGAAACAGCTAAACAATGAAAGCACTTTACTAAACAACTAATAACATATAAATTGAGGGATGGATTTTTTTTTTTAAAAGCAAACTGAGAAATGTCTCTACTGTGAAAGCTCAACTTGAGCTATTAAATGGAATAAATGAAGAATTGAGCAGTTCACAATAATTGAACTTTTATTTTTCACACCCTTCTAGCATTGGATTTATTTTTTGATACAAACATGGCTGTCACTTTACAGTAGAAAGCCATTCACAATTTTCAAGCCAAATTGTGTAAAGTCAAAACAAATTTAACAGGAAAGTGAAAAAATCCAGAGCCCCAGGATCTACTAAACAAGAACGCATGCACATACGTAAGCACACAGGAGACCTGACCAAAAAAAAAAGAAGAAAAGAAAAAAAAGAAGTGTGCTGGCACTATTACCTGCTTTGTACACCTGCTGAAGTAGAACCCGTTGTACTCTTTGTAGTAGTGTTTGCGCTGGCAGGCAGTGTTTTCTGAAGACCAGCAGAAGAGGTAACTGTTGATGCAGTACTTGGAACATTAGAACTAATCAAATCCTCTTGTCTTCTACCAAAGGAGCCACTGAAGAAGAGACATGTACAATGGATGCATTTGTATTACTTATCTTTGCTCATTAAAATACCACAAAGCAGTGAATAATCCAGTAAATTCCTGCCCATGTATTTATTCTATGTCTTAGTTGAGTCTCAGAAACTTCTGTAGCAAAAGAAGCATTTTCTCCACTATTTCCTTGACTAGGACTTTTATTTATGACTTCAGAAGGCAGCAGGAGTGCCCCTTAGTCCTAAACATTTCTCCACAACAAGAGATAAAGAATGGAATCTCACTGGTTTGATCACATCTACTGAACTATTCATATAAGGCCCCCAATGTCCCATTTTTAAACTGCTGTTTCACCTACACTGAATACCTCAGAAAATGCATAATTTTACTGCACAGCTTGTCAGAAAAGAACACGCCATTAATATCACTCCTGTTATAATTTTAAACCAAGTAAATGTGCTGCTTTCTTTTTAAAAAAATTTTCATCATACCCAGAAAGATAAACCTCCCACTCAGACTTTTCCCTTGCTTTTCAAGTTGTAAAGAAGATCCAGTGTTTTCTACATTTTCATCCACTGGTTCTGGCCAAACAAATTTTGCATTACCAAGTCAGGATGTTTGTCCGTGACTAAACCTCAGAATCCACAGATAGGACAGACAGAGCATCATATTACTAACTGCAAAAGATTTAAGGAAAGATGCTTCTTTGTCATTCTGCAACTGGACATTTTTTCTATTACTATCAATTCTATAATGACAAAGAAAAAATAACTGCACAAGAACAACTAAGGAAATGCACCATTAAAGCACCATGTGCAGTTTAAAAGTGACGAGTACACTTTGTTTGAAGATCAGAGCATAAATACTGATAAAAGTTAACAAGCAAAGATTGTTCTCATATGTCAACTATCGATATTTTCCATCCAGAGCAGGTAATCTGTGCAACATCTTTCCTAAACCTAAAGGTAGGAAAATTGAGTTTTCTTTTTAAGGAGGTTATCAAAGGTGTATAAATGTATCACGCTGTATGAAACAGCCTGACTATGTGCCAACATCAATGTCAAGACTGAAAAAAACCCATTAAGTACACATCACCATGTACATCAGCAGCACATATCAATATGCTGCTCAACTACCTGAATCTTTTCTTTTGATCTACTCATTTTAGATATTTATTACTCCACTAATTCCAGTGAAGAACTTTACTCAAATGGCTACATTGAAACTACACAATGGAGTGAAGTTAATCACATCTATATTTGCAGGATATGGCTCCTTCTGAGAAAATTCTGCACGATAGGAATGATGTACATCTGAAAACTATTTTCATATTAATAATCATTTACTTTGCATTCAAGTTAGCTTTATGTATGCATTCTATGACGCTGATACTCAATGTAGGTATGGCTATAACCTACTATTATGGAGAGCAGCCCAAGACCTCTGATACTGTCATGTAAAAACCAACATTCAACAGAGACAATATTTGTCCCCTTTTCAGATACCAAGCAGAATTAATTCTTATGCCGACATTTAAAATAGTTACCTTTGAATACTGAACTAATATGGAAAGAGTCAAATGAACTTCAAACTGAAATAAACAATAGGAAAAAGGAAGCATATCATTTTAATTATATAGCAGTTGCTGCAACACTCTAAGTAAAAATGGTGTAGCTTTAAAATCAGCACAAGTGTTGCATCGGCGTAAGTACATACTTTGCAATTATTATGAACATTTCAACATGTTCAATTTTAAACTGACCTTACAAAGTGATTCACTACTTCATTTGTTTCTTTTAATTTGTAAGCTTATTTTGATTAAAAAAAAAAAAAAATAGAGAAAAGCCCCCACCTTCTTTGATAACTTGTGTTTAATGATGTAGGACCTTCATTCAAACTGTTTTTCTTGACATCTTCCTCCCATTTTCTCCTGGTGTAGGAACTGCCACCACGTATTGAGCTAGCAGATGAGTCCCTGTAAAAAAAGATTTCAGTTTAGCAAACTCATATTAAAGAAGGTTGTTCTTGGTGTGAGCTGAAAAGAAGTTTCAAATTAAAGATTGAAACTCATAACACACTTGAAATAAACATATCCATGCAGGACAGGAACAAAATTACCTTTATGGACAACCATTTTCAAGGTCCTGTGGAAAATACTACATTCATACTAATACTACTAGAAATATAATAGAAAAGTAGCATCAAATGAAAAACTGCTAAAGAGGATTTAATCAACATGAAATCCCAGAACGACAGAATTGCCTACATTGGAAAAGACCTTTAAGATCACTGAGTCCAATCATTAACCTAACACTGACAGGTCCTTGACTAAACCATATCCCTAAGCACTTTGTCTACGTGACTCTTAAACACCTCCAAGGACAGGGACTCCACCACTGCTCTGGGCAACCCCTTCCAATGCCTGATAACCCCTTCAGTAAATAAACTCTTCCTAACATCCAATCTAAACTTCCCCTGGTGCAACTTGAGGCCATCTCCTCTTGTCCTATAAGTTGTTACTTGGTTGAACAGGCTGATCCCCACCTCTCTACAAACTCCTTTCAGGCAGTTGTAGAGAGTAATGAGATCTTCCCTAAGCTTCATTTGCTCCAGGCTAAATGACCCCAGTTCCCTCAGCCGTTCCTCATCAGGCATGTGCTCTAGACCCTCCAGTAGCTTTGTTACCCTTCTTTGGACACACTCTAGTGCCTCAATGTCCTTCTTGTGGTGAGGGGGAAATCAATCATCAGCTTTTTTCTGTGACCATTGCTGACTTTGTTATTCCCAAAAAAGGAACAAGAGGCTTTTCTATTTGCTCCTGAGATTATCCAGTGCAATAAAGGGAAAACTACTTATTTTTTTTAGAAATTGATTTAATGGGATTTTTCATTCTTGGGTATTACAAGAAGTTTAAAAGCTGACTAGCCTTTAGACCTCATGATACCATAGACTAGTGTAAACAGGCCTGCAGTAGCCATTCCTGAGTGGCCTGCCACGTATCACTAGCTGACATTACTTTAGTCATAAGGAATTTCCAGCCCATTGTTGCAGTTTATAGCAGCTAGAAATAAGCTTGCAAAAACCTACGCAGAAAAACTACCTGGTACTTTTGTATCTGATACTGAGGTGCAAAAAACTGAATTCCTAATAAAAATGTCAGCTCAAAATTTGAAGTAAAGTTCAGATAGAAGGAAGAAAAAAATGTCTTTCAGAAAACTATGCATAAAAGGCAACCAGGGGTGCGAGGGAAAATAAAATGAAATTTTGTAAAGATGTATTCTATGTTCAGATGTCTTTGCCCTTTAGAATGTACCTCTTTCTGTACAAAAACGAATGCTAGCACTTCTGTGGTCAGAAACAACTTTAGAAAAGGATCAAGCACAAGCCAAAGAGAAACACAAATTCTCAGATATCATCTACCACAGAAAGGTCCTGCTGCATGACTAATTTTTTATAATTACTGAAAGTTTCACTTTGTCAACACTTTTGCTGTAGCATTGGCTACTCAACTGAGGCTGCTAATCTAGAAGCCCAGCTGGGATTCCTCTTGAAGCCCTTTCCATTACTTGCAGTAGGATGTTAGCTGGATTACACTACATCATCGATACCCTAGACAAGCAGGTGTTCAGACTGGGAGAACAAGAACCCAGCATTAAGCTGAGCAACAAGGACAAGAGTTCTGGGACAAAGGCAGAAACCTTAATAATTTATTAAGGTACCTGTAGGGCAGATGGTTAAATTCCACATGTAAAGAAGGTCAGACTAGATGTCAAAAATCTCTCAGGCTTTAAGTAAGTAAGCTGGCTTGTCTGCTACATCATACATTAGGCAAAGTATAGGTGCCTAAGCAGACTGGCCTAAAAGCAGGCTTCACTTGTGGTACACCAAGGAATACAGAAAGTTCTCAGGTCAATTATTTGGTCAGCACTGGGACTAACTAACAAGACTGATGATCTCAGTTCACCCAATGCATATGATAAAAAATATGCTATTGCTGATAGTCACTTATGGAACTGTGTCTGAATAAGCCATGAAGGTTAAGACTGGCAGGTCAAGGATACAATAAACCTCAGCACTGAAGCAAAATGTAATCCCTTTGTTATAAACAACAACAGCTTCTAAGAAATAAAATTGCAATGAAATATTTATCCCAATCGTAAGGTATTATCTATTTAAGACACTTCTGGAGAACAATAATTTTTTAGAAGATTTCAAAAGAGTAAAAATTGAAATAACAATAATCTGTCTTAGAAACAAACCAAAACTGACCAATAAACTCAGCCTCAAAGAATACTGTTCTCCAGAGAATGAGTAGCACAAGAAGAAAATCCAAACTGCCCTGTTACAGAAATACAGATTTTAAAACATCTGGTCAAGTAACATGAGAGATGCTAACAAATTAAGCTCAAGTTTAGGGCAGCATAAGAACTTGAATATCCGTGTCACAAAACAGAATTTGTCACCCAGAGACTAAACTTAGGCAACAGCATTCTGCAAGCATAAGAAAAGCCAGTATTTATCTTGTGTTTGTACTGAAATGAACCATTCTCAAGAGTAGCAACAAAGAATTTCTTCATCAGACATAAGGAGATTTCTCAGTCTCATAGACAATGGCTATAACCAAACATTTTGAGCAATGAGAGGATTTTGAGTTCAGGTCATCCAACATTCAGCTACCTAGATATGACCGAACAGGAACAAGTCATTAGGAAGATATTTAAGTTTTGTACTATGCATTCTATATTAACTCAAGAAAATGTCCAAGTAGAACCTCACTAAAGGAGAGAAGTGAAAAACTGGAAGGTTCTGACAATGTAAGCATGCCATGAAGGTACACCAAAACCTAACAGGTAACAAGCCTATGCACCTAAACTTTTTGTGTATCAACAAAAGGTCAACATGTAAACAAGAAAAATAGAAGAACTGCTTTTGTAATTTAACTATGATTTTTGTAAATCATTGCTGCTGCACAATATGGTTTTAAGTATACACTGTAAGAAACACAGGATATTATTACTATCAAAAGTAGTAATAGTAAAACTGTAGTAGAAGTAAAGCTGCCCAGTAGCAGCACTCCATGACTCAAGATGAAGCAGTAAAACGCTTCTAGCACCCTTCAGTAGCTCGAAGTTTATGACTTTGTATCTTGGCTTTTATTTATTTTCTCCTCCAAGACACCACTCATTGCCCCATTCTGCTCCTGCCATATAAAAACTTGGATTTTAAAAAGGGTCATTTTAATTTACAAGATCAAAAGCCTTCAGTAACTGGATTACCCTATGGATTAGCTTCATCTATAGAGAACGACAATACTGTGAATTACAATTGTCTTACTTTAAGTTCGTCAGCCACTCTAAAACCAAGTAATTTCACATTTCACAGAATCACAGNTTCCTAACATCCAATCTAAACTTCCCCTGGTGCAACTTGAGGCCATCTCCTCCTGTCCTATCCCTTGTTACTTCGTTGAACAGATTGATCCCCACCTCACTACAATCTCCTTTTAGGTAGTTGTAGAGAGTAATGAAGTCTTCCTGAGCCTCCTTTTCTCCAGACTAAACAACCCCAGTTCCCTCAGCTGCTCCTCATAAGACGTGCTCACACAGTCTAGTGCCTCAATGTCCTTCTTGTGGTGAGGGGCCCAAAACTGAACACAGTACTTGAGATAGAGCCTCACCAGTGCTGAGTACAGGGGTAAAATCACTTCCCTAGTCCTACCGGCCACACTATTCCTGACACAGGCCAGGATGCTGTTGGCCTTCTTGGCCACCTGGGCACACTGCTGGCTCATGTTCAGTTGGCTGTCAAGTCAACACCCCCAGGTCCCTCTCTGCTGAGCAGCTTTATAGCCATACTTCCCCAAGCCTGTAGCGTTGCCGGGAGTTGTTGTGGCCAAAGTACAGAACCCAGCATTTGGCCTTATTGAAACTCATACAACTGGTCTTGGCCCGTCGATCTAGTCTGTCTAGATGCCTCTGCAGAGCCCCCCTACCCTCAAGCAGATCAACACTTCCATCCAGCTTGGTGTCATCTGCAAACTTATAAAGGGTGCCCTCAATCCTCACATCCAGACCATTGATAAAGATGTTAAACAGGAGTGGTCCCAGTATTGAGACAATTATTTAACAGAAATTAAAACTTCAGAGTCACCTGTTTTCTTTTTCATCAATGTCAGAGGTACTGGCCAGTCGTCTTGGTATTGTAGGTGCAACATACGCAAGTCGAGTTCCTTTTCCATCTTTCTCCTGAAAGACATGTACTTTTTATTAAGTGCTACTATTAGTGATTATACTGCTCTTGGCTGGAAAATCATCATTATGACAACATCAGCTGTATTTATTGTGACTGGATTATACAAAGGAGTTTTAAGCTTTAGTTAAATATCAAAAGACTACAATAGGAAAACCAAACTGTTTATGTTTTCATTCTAGTGATGCAAATCACTTGATTTCTCTTTTTCTGCTTTGCTGCAGTACAATTCCAGCATGGATTACTGAAAGCAACTGCTTTAGCGTTTTTGTGTAGTATTATTCTTAATTCTGAAAACACTTCAACAAGTCCTATGCTGTTCAGTTACTTGTTCTGATTTAGTCCTTCACTTGGTTAAGTGTATTTTTAATACAGTGTATGTTTAATTATAGAACCAGATTTTTGTAAATAAAAATGACTATGACATACAAAAAGAGATGCCTTTTTAATAAGATTCTTTCAACATCACTCTCCAAGTGATGCCGAAACTATCAAACTCTTGACTGTAAAAACTATTACTAGCACTGCAAGTCTCAAAACCAGAAAAGCCCCAGAGCTACGTACCAGGTCACCAGACAATGCAGGTACGTGCTACACTTCCGAATAAACTACGTAAAAGCAGCATAATTAATCTTTTCAGAATTTTGGTAAAGAACAGATGTGTAGTACAGTCTATGGAGAACGTCTTCTATAACACATCATAAACATCTATACTAAGTAAGATAGATCAGTTCCTCCAAATGTTGTTTCACACTGCAAACAATTACCTTTTCTTTGTTGTCCAACGAAGAGGAAAGTCTAGGACTTGAAGCAGAACGCATAACACCTGCAGAGTCCTTTTCTTTCTGAGCTTCTTTGGAAGCAGTAATCTCTGCAAGCGCACCATAACTACCAGTTTTTCTAAGACCTAATCTCCATGAAGCAGGAGATTCATCTTTCCTCTCTTCTTCTTTGGGAGAAACCTTGGTTGTGGATGTTGGAAACTATAAAACACATGTAAATGAATTTACATTATTAATTTACATTACCTGTGGTAATTCATGCTACTTGGGGAGATTTGAGAACACAACTGTTTTTAATAATCATAGAAGTGTTGAATTTGTAGGAGAGTTGTGGTAAGAAACAACCTACACACTCTTCTCTTAAATTGGTTAATGAGATAAGAAATGTAAGACTGGTCAAGGTATACTTCCTCTAAAAGTTAGCTTAGAAAACATATACATATATTCCTCTAAAAGTTAGCTTAGAAAAACCACACCTTGTGTGATCATGAGATGCAAACTTAGAAACATGCAAATCCAGTATTAACAGCTTGATTAAATATGTTATTTCGCAACCTGTACACAAACTTGTGCACACCAGAACCTCACCATAGCTTTTTCACCCTTATTGGGCACAAGAACAATGCCAGTTTTGCGCAAGCCCTGCCTCCATGATGCAGGATCTACTGACTCCACGACAGGCATGATAGGAGGAATGAAATCATACTAAAGCCAATTAAGACAAGACAAAGATGAAGATTGAAAGAATGGAAAATAGAAACAAAAGGTTGTTTTAAGACCACATAATTTGTTCCTATGTTTATGTTACGTAGCTCTTCATTACAGCACAAAATACCAAAAAGCAGTAAGAGACTTAAAACCTTAGTAACGGATTCTTATTAAACACAACATAGCAGGTTTAGCTAATTCAGAGACAGAATTACAGTTTGCACAGAAGAAGACAGCAAAGCCTGCTGACCTAACAAGGTCCACGAACTAAATCCCCATATGGTTGAAAATACTGGAAGATTCTTTCGAGGTCCCTTCCAACCCCGAACACTCTGTGATGCTGTGATTCACACTATCATATCTGTTATCTTCTTATCCTATTTCATTTACATCCCTTAATCACATCCCACGCTAGCTTAGCTATCAAACCCGTACCTTTGCTTCCAAACTCACCTTACTTCAGTACCCTCAAACAGAAAGCAGCATTACTGAATGCCACATGGACTGACAAAAACCCAAATTCAAGCTTAGTACCTCGCATCTGCACCAGTTGTGAGGAACATATGGTTTGGCCATCTATGGTGTAAAAGCAGAAGAGGAGCTGCAGTAGCACAGACGGTGCAAACTGGAAAAGGCAGGTGCAAGAGTAGGGGCAAGATCACATATACAGTGCTGTTCTAACTTCATTAGTAAAAACAGTTTAAAGCCTTTTTGTTCCTTGATATGAGCTTCAACTCCTTCTCTAGATCACATGTACACGCTATGTGAAAAGATGACTGCTCTTGATATAAATGTGCATTTACTTCACAGCTACAGAAGGCTCTGAATTCTTCATATATAGTATTAGACAGTTTGTTTTTAATCTGCACCTTTTACCTTTAAGACCAAAAATAAGTCATTAATTACTGCATAAGAAAATTAGAACAAACTAAATGCCATGTTATATATAATTCATAGAAGACTATTATTCAGTTTAAAATCATACGTATTTCTTCTTATTATTAAAAATTCTCCTCCAACACATCATCATTCAATCACGTACCAAAAAATTATATTTATTTGATCATTCGACTGTGGACTATTAAGCTACACCCCAGCTAGCAACAATTTGGTAACATCCCATTGCTGAAGGTCATATAGCTTTAGCAGGCTTTTGCATAATATGAAATAAATTGATTGGAAGGTACTAGCTAGGAAGGGACAAGATAGAAAACTTTTGACTTCAAGATGAAGTCCAGACAATTATGAGAATAATGAAGTGTTTTAAGTGTTAGATATCTTAGAATCTCCAGTGTGCAAAGATAAGTAAGTGCAGTTAAAATCCTGAGTGGAGAGCACATCAGTTAAACTGCTCACTGTCTACAAATGCTTGTATTACTGAAGTGATTTAAGAAATAAACTATATAAAGTAGGCCTATTTCCTTGCAGTAAAATTCACACTATATATGTATTTGAATTAATTTCTATTAGGTGCAGTTAGCAACCTAGCAATTCCTCACAACGCCTTCCCTCCCTCACACATTGCTCCTGAGTTCTGCACAGCTCCTGAGCAATGCAGATGCAGCCCCTGTGATGGAGAACTGCAATTCCTTACTGAGCCAGCAGGAACTGTTGCGATTAAAAACACTGGAATCAAACTGTCTGCCCAGCCACTAAACTCAGCTGTCATCCCTGCCAGTGAGCCATGCCCAGAGTTCCCCTTTTCGCTCTCAGGGTTCTTTGAGATAAATCTTGTGGACATCAGTTACAATGATTTTTGTAAAGCAGCTCTTGGGATCAGGAAGCTTAGCCCAACCCCACTGTACAATACCACATATTATGATGCAGTTGGGAAATATATTCCCTGCATCTAATATATTGAAGTATACTTTGTAAGATGAATCATCATTAGGTTCTACTGTGAATATTAAATTATAACTCAAATAAATTCCTGGGAGCTAAAGACAATACATACTATTCACCCAGTAGCACATCCTCCCTGTACTGTGGTTTCAGTGTATCACAGCTACTATTTGTACTGAACATGCTTTTCAGAAGCATCAGTAGAGGGTTATGATTTGATCATGCTGCATATAGAAAAGCTGCAATGATTGACAAATGAAACCTTATTGGATTATTATCCAGTTTGCGTTGATATTCTGAAAGTTTGACTTGTATACCACCCTCTGACTATGTGTTATAATCTACTGTAATTTTTTTCTCCAGGCATACATACCTTTCATTTGACAAGCAAAACTAAAAATCATTCCAATTAAATTCTCACATCAGGCTGTAAAAAGCTGCACACAATATGGCTTTGCTAGTTGTGGTTTTGGGCTGTGCACTGAATAAATCACGTGTCTGCATTCTCTAGCTCTTCCATGAAGTCCTAACAATACTGAAGTCAGGGTTGGGACCTACAGCACTTTCTACTTATTTCAGGTATCATTTTCATGCCTAAGCACTAGCTGAATGCTTCTAAGGGCTCCTGAAAGTACCTTAGTTGCGCCTGCCTCCCTTGCCTTAAGTGTACCACAAATACAGGCACAGAGGGACACCAGAACTGTAGTTTGTAAAAATTCTGGAGGAAAGTGGCACAGAAAAGATACTGAAAAGACAGGTTTTAGCTTCAGAAAAACAAGAACTCCAGTCACTGTGCATCAGATTTTTGCTTATTTCAAAGCATCTTATGTCCAGCTATTTGGTAGTTACGTATCTTAGACCCCTGTTTAGAATCAAATACATTCAAATTTTAAAAACTGAACAGTTTCTGCAGAAAAACACAAGATATTTTAGGAATCTGTGCATCTTTTCATCAATTCACTGGATAACCCAATCCACTTCTTATATAAGAATTAAAAAAATGTATGCTTATACAGAAGAACAGAAATCTAAAATCACAAGAAAGGTTTTTTATTTTACCTTCTTAACAGGTGATGGAGGTGCTCCTTGGCCACCAGCTACTGAAGGCGCTGTCACAGCTACCGATGCTGATTGTGTACTTGCTGTATTTGCATTGTTAGTTACAGCTGCCAAGGTTTTGGTCTTATCTGCAAAATATTTACAGGACTTCAATTTTCATTTTTCATTCACAATTTCTTCACTTGTACAACACAGTGTTGAATTTCTTTTGGATAAATTTGGCAGTCAGCTTTCTGAACAGTATTTTATTATTTATTCCTCCGTGTTTTTCCCCTCACTCCAAATCTGTAGTTTAGGTAGGCCCATCTTTTTTCTGTAATGGTCATGCATGTAACATTTGTTTTGTTATTCAGCAAGTGTCAAACATTCAGAGACGCAGAGGCAGAACCGCAGAATCATTTGGGTGGAAAGTGAATTTTGGAGGTCACCTAATTCAACCTTTTGCTCAAAACAGCTTCAATATTGCGTACAGACCAGGTTGCTCAGGGCTTTGATGAGTCAGATCTTGAAAACACCTAGTGACAGAGATTCCACAACCTCTCCAGACAGCCCATATTTTAGCAAGCAGCTAATGACCATAAAAATTTAACAACAGGAGATATGTTGGCATGTAACAGTTAATGTGAACTACAGAAGATGCCAACTCAAAGTAAAACATTTATTCTCAGATAACTCTGTGTGTTGAGTTGAAAGAAATAATTAACTGCACAGAGAACTCAGCCAGGAATTCCAGTCACTAGAATGAGCTGAGGCAGGGACGTGCCTTCCATAGCGAACTATGATTGGAAATTGTATAATTAACGGTATTGCTGTTACATACTTGGTTTAGTTACATAGTTGAACAGATGTTTTGAATAATTACTTATGTAGTAAATAAATACAAATAAAAAAAAACAGCTTACAGGATTAACTGTGCCCTTAATGGAAAGTTCTTTCTAAACAGAAGTGAAAATAAATAGTGGTAAAAACCTCTAAGTGATGGTGATAAAACGTTCAACAGGGCAATGCAGACTGATAGTATTATTTGAGATGACAGACAGGCAGATCTGCTGGAAATCTGCAAATGAGTAATACAGCTTTAAAATATACAGAAAATGTTATCAGGAGTGAAAGCACAGAAGGAGAAAAATGGATTGTTCACAACTGGACAGCACGAACATAGCTGTGTGCATGACTGAGCTAATACTGACTAATTTTCAAAAAATATTAAACTACCTCAAGCAAAGTAAGTTAAAAAATCTGAACCGCTGAAAATTTTATTTTTCAGCTTGTTTCCCTGGCCTTTAGGAGGTGCTAGCTTTATATTCTTATTTCACTTCTTGGTCTTACGGACAGAAACGTATTTATTTTTAAATGGTATTCTCACATAATCAGTGAAACAAAAAGAATTAGGAAAATATTTCAACTATCCCAATAGATAAGAAATCTGTTTCCAGTACTTCAGAATATTGAACACTTTTAAAATGTTTTACAATCAGAATGCTTCTTATAATCTTCAGACTTTTCACTAGAAAACTACCGTAAGCCAAATAACGGGAAAAAAGGGAAAGTACAAGCTTGGAATTTAGAGATCCAGCTCTACCGGGAAAAGCTTGAGTCTAGCTTGCCAAATAAAGTATGATAAAGCCTTGTTGATATTAAAAACCCAAAGTTTACATGAATTAATTCTTGTGTCAGAGTCAAATTTTCCTGGCACAAACTATCTACTAGTAACGGAGAGAAGAGAGTTACCAGAGTCAGGAGACTCTGGAGACACGTCAGGAGACGTTACAGTTAGTTCAGTGACTGAGAAATTACTACATACATATTACAACTGTTTTAAGTTTATCAAAGCTCTGTCTTTGTAAACAAGAGATGCAAGAATACTAAGGTGAAGGACTAATTACAAAGCCTGACAGACATTTTTTCCAGCTTAACAAGGAAATGCTGGCTTATTTCAAAATAAAAAAAAATAATTTAACCATAACAGACAAGTTTGTTTTTGCAACTTATTTTTATTTCTGCCTATATTAAATATTTATGATATACTGGCTAGCTCTAAAATCCTTCCTTAGTCTTATCTTTTCCGATGAAGAAATTGGAAAGAATGTTTTAAAATGAGAACTGACAGCTCATCAAAAAGGGTTAATTATTTTTAAAAGTGTAAGGATAAAATATTAATAAGCTATTTCTAATGACACCTATATATTGTATTGCTGCACTGTAATTCTAAAATTCTTTATTAGGATGGAATATACATCTTTAAACACCGATTGCCTGACATTTGTTTATTGATTTGAAAGAAAAAGATGCTGTGCTGTTCTTACATCACTATTTCCTTCAAGACTCTGATAATTGCTAAAGAACACAAAAACCCCACAAATTCCATAGAAGAGAGAAGTGCAGAAAATGTGGTTCTTTACATACAATTCCAAACTTTTCAAAAAACACTCCTCTTGAAATGAAGCTGTATACGAAGTAACCTTTAACACTGAAGTAACACCTTTAAAAGTTTGTTTTGGTACACACTGAAAATATATGCACCATTACTTTCCAAATGCCTGGGCCAAGATTGCCAGATTAACTGGCAATGACTTCAGGGTGGCAAGAATAAATGAGAATGTTTGCACTTCTGCTGTTCCAGTCTCTATACCCGTTCCAAAAGTGGACACTGCTATAAACCCTTCATTTCTGATTCGATCTTCTAACTTTTTCAATGTTTTCTGACATGCTACTGAAGGCTTTTATTATTCCAGCTATTTATTTAAAAGTATCAGTTGTTAAGTAGCCAATCAAATAAGTAGGTTAATAGCTTTAATCTAAATAGCCACCAGTACAGACATCTGTTTGATACCTCTGTTATGACTTGACTTCAGAGATAAATAACCTTGCTTTCAAATTACTGGAAGTTTAGAGAAATACAGAAGAGTAAGTGACATTTAAGATACTTAACTCTGTATTGTGTGAAATTATATCGGGAAATTTACAAAGTAAAACTTAAAGAAAGACAATACTCCACATAATATACCTGTCTCTGCTTCGGATTCTGAGTCATCATCCTCTTCCTCTTCACTAGAACAACTGGATTCGTCCTTCTTTCCCTCTTCTTCCTCATCTGCTTTTTCTTGCTCCAGGGACTCTATGCTAGATGCATTCTTTTCTTGCTCCATAATCAATGTCTCCTTACTAAGTTTGAAATGAAAAATACTTCATAAGTCCTGAAAAATTTACTAAAGCCTGTCAAGTAGAACTTTTGACAGCTTGTGAAGTTGTCTTTTTTATTAAGGGCGTATGATTTTTCCTAGTTTACTTACTTTTTGAATGTTTTCTGTGTCTGATTATTATCCATGTTGGCTGTGGATTCAATTAAGGGAGATTTCTTTTCCCGTTTTTCACTATGAAGCTTCAAAACATATAGAAAGATACAGTTAAATTGACAGAATGGGACCAGTATGCCAAAATTTAAAATGGAGGGAAAGCTCTAACTACTACAAACACTAGAATGTGTATAGGCTTTCAAAGTGTTGAAGTTCAAAATTCTAAAATCTCAGAAGTTGCTCATTATTGATGCTTCAGATCATAAAATGCCCACTGAACAAGGCAAGTAGAAGGGCACCTTCCCTCTTCTAAGGCTTTTTGGTCCCCGTAATTGACCAAGAAAGGGCATAAAAGGTCTTTAGAGATGACTGTGGCATTACCTGAATTGAAGCCCCAAATCAAACCTTTGTTTTTAATCTATAGGCTGCTCTGAGCTGTGTACCATAATCATATGTATAATAAAGCCTAACATATATATATCTCTTTATATGCAAAAGGCCTACCAGATTCTGCTTCTTTTGTAATTCTTCTAAATATCCTAGAATATCTTCATCTGCCACATCAAACGCTGTCTGCCCCTGGAGAAGGGGAAGAAGTAAAACACCATAATTGTACAGAAGAATTTAAATGTAACAGATTACGATGCCTTAACACATGATAATGCAGGTAAGGAGCACAATCAGAGAGAAGAATTAGGAAGTAAAAGCCAAGCTCAACTACAAACTGTTAGTCTGTCAGTAGTTGAAAACAATTTGCAATTATTACTTTTTTTGGCTAACTGAAACTTCTATACCTGACGAGTAAGCGTGTTTTTTTAAGAGATAAAAACATGACTTCAGTAAAATTTTGCTGTCCTTTGAAGAAAAAAACCCAAACTATTAAGGAAAAGAAAAGTGAATTGAAAGAATATGATTCTCATTATGTTAGTTCCAAACAACTATTCCAATGGCAGTGGTATGGACAGATCCTGAGCAGCTCAGTATCCTGTGCACCTTAGACTACCATACACAGCTTGACTTTTTAGAAGTTTAAATCACTTAAGCAAGCTATACTAAATTCAAGGAGTCATGGCTATCGCATTTTTACAATAAAACTGTTTTACATTTTACATTCCATTTTAGAAAAAAATCTGATAGAACCACTTGTTGTTATCTCCCCTTAGTGTATGATTTCCATGGGACAGGTACTTGAATGAACAGACCATCATGTGATTCATTAACACAGAGTTATGCTGTCAGCTGGAATTTCTTCAGCTTGCCGTATCTTGCATCTATGTAAGTCACTGCAGTTCTTGACTAGACCAGATGCCCAGAGGACATGAGATTCTATCTTTAAGGTCTGAATTGGTAAAGATTTAAAAAATTCCATGTCTTCATCTCGACTTGAAGATGAGAAGGGCTGAAGCTCACAGTTTCACAAAGAAAGTCCAATTTTGATACTGCAATACAGTGTTTTGGATTCGGAAGTTTGCATTCTAATATCTAGGGTAAAGTCCTAGTTCCTCTGGTATAAATGGTGCTGCATAAACACACAAGGTGGACCTACTGAAATGCTGGGAGGATTATGACAAAAATCAGTAAAGTGAGTACTTCTGTACAGTAACCAGCAATAAAGACAGAGTTGTCATTTGAAAGTGGTCACAGCAGCTTATAAAGATAAAGGTGTTCCTATGTGCCTCTGCTTATTTCAGTTTCTCGAAATGTTAACTAAAGGCAAACATATTCCTAATGCTGTGAAGGCTACCTTAACCTGTTAGAAAGGATGGACTTTCAAACCACTAATTTTCATGTCCATAAAACTTCTGACCATAGAGGGAAGCAAGCGCACCTTTCAACAAGCACCACCCAAAACAGCTTAAGGTCCTCTGACATTTGAACTATTCCATCTAGCATTACACAGCACAAATGTGGAAACTAAACAACAAAATTATCTCAAGTTTATATTTGCATTATGACTGCAGCTTTTAATCTCGTCTTCTATTTTTACGTAGCTAAGAAGTGGGTTTATTTCAAAACCATATGAGTTAAACCTACCTTGACCACAAAAAATCTCTTTGCATAAAACTGTTGTAGTTGGAGGGTTATATCTAAACCCAGTCCCTAAAAGTTAATACCTGAAGTCAAGTGCCTAAAAAATAATGGCTGAATTCTCTGAGATGGTAAGCACCCACAACTGAAACCAAACCCAGAGGAGCTTTCAATCTTTCTATCTCCAAAAGCAAAAATGCTTACTAGCTTACTTCAGAACACAACAGGTAAAAACCTTGCTAGCTTGCACAGACAAGCCCACACACCAAATAAACCAGCTTATATCTCTCTGTACCCCCTTTATTCTTATTCTTGCCCTGGTTGAGTTGAACTTTTATGAGACTGTTCCCTGGAATACAACCCTTCATATTCTCATAACACCAGTAAAAAGTCCAACAGTTAACTTGATAAAGTGGCTTCAATTAATTGCATCAGCTTTTGATTGCTTGATACAAAATACAGTTATACAGCTGATCTTTAGGAGTTCTGTAAGCATTATACAGAAACAGAGCTGAAGCTATTTGAAATTTAATTACAGATTTCATAGATTTTATTATAAGCTACCTCAATTTCTACAGAAGAAAAAGTGGACAAAGACAAAAAACGTTAAGCAGCAGTAGTTTTGCCCTTATATA
This sequence comes from Eurystomus gularis, assembly GCA_013400335.1. NCBI lineage: Eukaryota > Metazoa > Chordata > Aves > Coraciiformes > Coraciidae > Eurystomus > Eurystomus gularis. The sequence goes on along the minus strand of VZZY01010868.1, from coordinate 126 downwards.
CAGTAAATAGTTGCTAATTCATATCTGCATCTGCGTATTTCTCTATTTATTTGAAAAAGCTTTGGGAAAAGTTCAAAGAAGAATCCATCTTAAAAGCTGGGCAGGTAATTTACATATACAGTATTG
>VZZY01010866.1:0-11096 GCA_013400335.1 Eurystomus gularis | reverse complement strand
GGGGCCCACAGCTCAGGCTCCAGGACTTAGAATGTGAAGTTAAGAATTCTCTCCTTTCAGCACCAGAACCTTTTATTCTGAAATTTCTTAGCCACAGCTTTCTTTGGGACGCCATCTCATTCTCACTCAGATGATCTTGTAGGCAGCTGAGCCCTCCTGTGTCGAGCTGCACAATGACCCCAGCTAATTTAGAGCTCGATCTGCTACAGTCTTGGAACAGGACTTGTAGGTGGGTTGCAACTGGAGCTGAAGTAAAGAGCTGGGGTCCTTGATCACAGACAGCTTGGAAGATGAGAACCAGATGTTCAAGTGAGAACATCTAAGATGTGAAGCCCTTGTGTAATCATTTTCAGCCATCTGTTCCCTTGGAAAGAGGGCTGAGTGATTTTTTTTGGTAACCTGATATGTCTGCAGTGTTTCCATGACCAGCTTCAAGGGCAGGGCATTCCAGTAGATCAGATTTGAGTGTCACAGGGTAGATTACAGTGGGCAAAGTGTTCCTTGTGAAGGCCATATGGTTAGTGCCAGGTGAAAGCTTTTCTAATGGCTGCTGTAACAGCCAGAATGATCTCAGGCTGGTAGATCATGCTCTGTGACGTACATCACTGTGGCTGTCCCTATACAAAGCATCTGCTGTGTGTTCAGCAACATTTTCTGCTTCCCTTCTCTCTTGCACCGTGTATGATCTGTGTTGGGCAGGTGGAACTCATCCTGATGCCTCTTTCTGCAGCTACTACTGGTTGAGGATGGGGAGCAAAGGATGGAAATGGTACAAAAGCATCAAACACGATCTCAGCAGCAGGATCTGTGCAAAAGGGAATGACTTGTGCTTCCCAACGAAGGTTAGGGACCTTCCAACAGAAGAAATAGGTGCTCTAAAATATATGGACAACAGGTTGTGAAACTGCCTTTTAAATGACCTTACCTTGAGGCGCTTAGGAAGACAGAGCAACCTGTGGGCAAGTGCCACGGCGGCTGTTGGCAAAGCCGCATGGGCTCACCCATACACGTCTGCGTATGGGGACTGGGAGAGAGAAATGGTCATTAAAATCATCATTAAAAGCCATGAAAATGTCTTTCTGTCTTTACTGGAACGTATTTTCTGGAGCAGCGAGTTATTGTAGGAACTTATTTTAAAAATAAATGGCCTGAAAGCCCGTCCTCACCTGATCTGTATTCATTCTGGATTTCCTCAAGCTCCTTCCAGATCTGTCTTTCCAATCTGGTGATTCTTGCATGCAGGTTTTTCTCATCGCTCTTCACCTGGTCCAACTGCATTTGGTATTTCTGTGGTTTGTCCGTTTGCTCTAGCTTTAGTGACAAATGCAAGAGCTTTTCTTCTACTCTTCGTTCCTCTCTGTCCTTTAAAGACACAACACAGGTTTATAGCAGGACACAGGTTTATAGCAAAGACCTGAGAATCCTGGTGGACAACAGGATGACCATGAGCCAGCAATGGGCCTTCATGGCCAAGAAGGCCAATGGCCACCTGGGGTGGATTCAGAAGAGTGTGGCCAGCAGGTCAAGGGAGGTTCTCCTCTCCCTCTACTCTGCCCTGGTAAGTCCACCAGTCACGTGTCCAGTTCTGGGCTCCCCAGTTCAAGAAGGACCGGGAACTGCTGGAGAGGATACAGCAAATGGCTACAAAGGTGATTAGGGGACTAGAACATTTCCCTTATGAAGCAAGGCTGAGGGACTTGAGGCTTTTCAGCCCAGAGAAGAGAAGAGTGAGGGGAGATCTTATCAGTNTCTTATCAGTGCTTATAAATACTTAAAGGGTGTGTGTCAGGAGGATGGGGCCAGACTTCTTTCAGTGGTGACTGATGAGAGGACAAGAGGTAACAGGCACAAACTTGAACACAGGAAGCTCCATCTAAACATGAGGAGGAACTTCTTTGGTGTGAGGGTGGCAAAGCCTCGCCCAGGCTGCCAAGAAAGGTGGTGGAGTCTCCTTCTCTGGAGACATTCAAAACCCACCTGGACACCATCCTGTGCAACCTGCTTTAGGTGAACCTGCTCTGGCAGGGGGCTTGGACAAGATGATCTCCAGAGGTTGCTTCGAACCTCCACTGTTCTGTGATTCTGGGATTCTGTGATTCTGTGACTCTGTGATTCATTCCTTTAAACCCAGTGATTTGTTGTCACCTTTTGCAGTGCGAGGCTGGGAATTCAAACAACCATTTCAGGTTGCTTTCATGTGCCTATGTCAAGCCCAAGCTCTCCAGCCTAAGGGGAGCAACACTGAGGTGTAAACCCAGCCGAGCTGCTGGCATGGATAAGGAGGCTAAGCCCTGTAAGAGCTGCCTAGTTGAGGGGTGGCAGGTGGTCCTCTCCTCTGGAGCTCTGCACAGCTCTTGGAGGCAATTCCCCCCCTGCCCCAAGACATGCTCAAACATGAGCTGTGCAACTGCCCACCATTCCTTGGTCCTCAGGTTGCACTGTGTTCTTTGGTCAACACCAAATCTGGTCAATATGCTCAAAGTCCTCCAACCATCTTCAGCCCTGGCAGCCCAACAGAGTCATGAAGGCCTAAGGCAATGGCTCTGCTTCCCAAAGAAGGTGTTTGCAAACCTGGCAGAGCTTTCTGAACCTAAACAGAGTTTAGTGTGGTGGTGGAACACGCTCTGAGTTTACAAACTTGTCGTGCAATGCAGGTACCTGACGGAGTGAGTCAGCTCTACCACTAACCAAGCTGCTGCTCTGCACTCCCAAAACGGTTCCACCCACCAGCACATAGGCTGCCAGACTCATCATCCCTCTGGTCCATGCAGCTCTGGCCACACACAGATCGTATGTCCTCTCAGCCTGACAAAAGGACATGAACAGGACTGCTGCTGAACGGCAAGTGCCCTCCCGGTGTGGGTTGAAGGTCATGTCTAGCTGCTTTTCTCCAGCATTCCTGTTGAGGTTTCAGCTCTCAGGGGCTGAGCTGTACTTCCACTGAGATGATATCCAGAGGACCACCATGCACACCTTTGTGCACGTGCGTGTGAGCACAGACAAACAACCGTGTTCCTTATACATGAGAAAAAAACTTGTTTGGTGTGAGGGTGTGGGAGCCTGGCCCAGGCTGCCCAGAGAGGTTGTGGAGTCTCCTTCTCTGGAGAGATTCCAAAGGTGCCTGGACACGATCCTGGGCCCCCTGCTCTGGGTGAGCTGCTGGAGCAGGGGGTTGGATGAGATGATCTCCAGCGGTACGTTCCAACCCCACCGTGCTGGGATTCTGTGTGATTCTGTGATTCAACCTATTTACGAGTGGCTTTGTAACCTCTCACCTGCTGTTAATGCTGCATTTTTTGGCACAGCAGTCTCCTTTGGGGTAGAGCAACCACATACATAGAATGGAATCACTCTGGTTGGAAGAGACTTCCAAGATTATGGAGTCCAACCATTCCCCCAGCACTGCCAGGGCACCACTAACCCACGTCCCTCAGCACCACATCTCCACGGCTTGGAAACCCCTCCAGGGATGGGGCCTCCACCACTGCCCTGCCCAGCCTGGCACAGCCCTTCACAACCCTTGCAAGCAAGAAATTGCTCCTCATGTCCAGTCTAAACCTCCCCTGGAGCAACTTGAGGCCTTTTCCTCTTGTCCTATCACTTGTTCCTTGGAAGAAAAGACTGACCCCTACCTGGCTGCAGCCTCCTTTTGGGGAGTTGCTGAGACTGAGAAGGTCTCCCCTGAGCCTCCTTTGCTCCAGGCTCAACATCCCCAGGTCCCTCAGCTGCTCCTCACCACACTCCTGCTCTAGATCCTATTGATGTGTTTTCTGAAAAAATAATCACAAAAGTACTAGTGGAGGGTGAAGATTCAAAATGGTGGCTTTGAGATAGTGGCTGACAAGTCAGGAGTGTTTTTATCTCTTCCTGGCTGCACTAAGTGCTGGTTGCATTGAATATGAGAGATCATCACCAGGCAGAATAAATGGGGATTAAGGATTGGGAGCATTTTAGTTCCAGGCTTAGTTCTAGATCTGGTCTTTGGTGGGCAGCCTTCACCCTGGCTCTGAGACATGGTGATGGTGTTTCAATCACCTTTGAGCTCTGAAGTGGAATGAACGACACACAGTACAGGAGGAAGAGCTTTAAAAGCTGTGAAGTGATTAGTTAAAAGTGTTGTTCCTGTGCCAAGCACTGACTGCTGCTGTGGAACCAAAACGTGTCACCAGCACTGGGATGGTGAGAGGGTGTCTGTATTTAAAACCAGACAGCATCTGCACAGGCAATCCCTTCCTTTCCTGAGCTTGTCAATGGGTGAAACCGGGTGGTGTTTGGTGGTGGCACCAACATTTACCTTGGGACAGGAGAATGCCATTGTTGGGTACATCAGGGTTATATGGATGTGAGGTGGTGACATCATCAGGGGAGGCTTTGTTTCCTAGGATGCCCAGAGCTTTGTGGGATCTCCATCCTCCGAGACAAAAATTATTTGGGTGAGGCTCAAACCTGACTTTGCTGTTGGCCCTGTCTGTGCAAGGATTTGAACCTTATGACCTCCAGATACCCTTTCCAAAATAAACTAATGTATGACTTCCATAACTCATCATTTTGCTGACCATGTCCTGAGGCACCCGGTTTTGTGTTAGATCTCGGGTTTTGTGTGCATCATGTGGTACCTGCTGGGATCAAGGTGACAGGACCTCCTCATTCCCAGTCTGAGGAGGGCTGGAGGCCACCACACTGCAGTCCTGAAAAGTCTTACCTGTCTCTCCTTCACCAAGTTAAGCAGCTGATGCCTGTTCTGGGCTTGATTTTCTTCAGACCGTGTCAGCTGCACTTCTGTCCACTTCCGATGAGTCTGTATCTGGTCCCTGAAGTCACTTAGAATACTTGTGAACCTGAAATTACGATCATTTTTTTAGTAACAAGACTAAGGTTTAGTCAGTGTTATGGAGGAGTCTTGAGTCACTTGGGTAAATTGTTTAAATTACTCCAAACCTCCTCAATCGCTTCCTCACAAGCCCTAAGCTCAATTATTTTATTAATCCTTCCCTTGAAGGTTGTACCTACGTGCCAAAATGTGATCTGCTTTGTGACAATATCCGAGGGCTGAGAAATGTTCATTTCCCATTTGGATGAACTCTGCTCAAAGTGGATGAGGCAACAACACTACCCCACTGAGCACCAGCTGCGTGGCTGGACATCGGGGAGAGCAGCAAAATCGCTTGTGGCCTGAAAATGAAGCTCATAAGGATTGAAAAAAAGTTCATAACTAGAACAAAGAGAATGCAGAGTTGCCTTTGAGGCAGCAGTTGGGTAGAAATGTGAAAGCCCACCCAAAAGGACCACGTGGAGAAGACAGGGAGGAGACAGGGAACCGTGGGCAAGAGTGGTGAAAAAAATGCTATTTGGGTCAAATCAGCAAAGTGTCACGTTAAAGGGAAATACATGGTTTAGATTTTGCTTTTCTTATGCTGCGACAAGTGATTTACAACATGAACTGTGACAAGACGTGAACTTTGGTCCAAGCTGTAGTCACAGATATAAATGTTCACGCTTATGCCCTGACTGTCCGAGTGTCACAAAATATTTATTAAATTCTAACACATGCTGGAAGGCCAAAAATGATCATTTGACATTCGACTGGGCCTCAGTTAAGATGCAAACCCACAGGTAAGGAGCAGGATTTTGTAACAACACGTAGTACCTACGGCACTTCTGATATGTAATATCATTTTTCAAATGGGTGTTTGAGTGTTTTTTATAACGAGTGATTGATAACAGTCTCATGTCAGCCTAATGAAGTGATAATTGCCGTCAGCAGTCACTGTAAATGTGGAAAAAATAATAAATGAGAGCAAAATCTCTCTTATTGCAGAGTGCCGTAGGCAGCGTCTTTTCAAGATCTACCTGAGCAGCCTGTTAGGTCAGATTCTGACTATTTTAGTCATGTAGTACTAAACGTAGCACATTTTAAAATGTAATATTTTAGTAGTTCCAAGGTTTTGTTTTTCAAGAATAAAACCTGTGGTATTGAGTTTTTTGGTTTTAGTCCCACCATGCCCATGCGAACATGCAGACAGGGTTTGCTTCCTGGAGAACTAATCTTTGTTCGTGAGAAAATGAACTGCTACTGTGATGATCTAATGATGAAAAATTTCATCATCAGGGCTGTCCCAGGCTGCCCAGGGCAGTGGTGGAGTCCCAATCCCTGGAGGGGTTTCCAAGCCGTGGAGATGTGGTGCTGAGGGCCATGGTTTAGAACAAGAGGAAATGGCCTCCAGTTGCACCAGGGGAGGTTTAGATTAGATATTAGGAAGAAATTCTTTACCAAGAGAGTGGTTGGGCACTGGAATAGACTGTCCAGGGAGGCGGTGGAGTCACCATCCCTGGAGGGGTTTAGAAAACAAGTAGATGTAGCACTTGAGGCGATGGTCTAGTGGTTAGGGAGATGCTGGGATGAAGGTTGGACTTGATGATCCTGGTGGTCCTTTCCAACCATAATGATTCTATGATTCTATGGTTTAGTGGTGACCTGGCAGAAGTGGGTTAACGGTTGGACTTCATGATCTTGAAGGTCTCTTGCAACCAAAATAATTCTATGACACAGAGCAGTACCCAACCTGAGCACAGGGAAGTGGAGCCGTGAAGAGTTTTTCTCAGAACAGTGACCCACCTAACTGGAATAACAGGAATTTCCATCCAAACCCTGTTCTAGAAAGGTCATGTAGTGATGGAGACTGTGCTCTGCCAAAGTCACCACTGCCTGCCCTAACTATGGTCATTGACCATGAGCACAGGGTCTCCCTACCTGAAGGTCAGTGAATGGGATGGTCATGACAAGAGTTGTAGCTCTCTTTGACCACCACAGCAGGCAACAACAGTGCTGGTACCTCTTCAGACAGATCTCCCATGTGGTAGTTTTCATATATCCATATTTCATATAGAAACATAGAATATCTAGAGAGTAGAATCATAGAATGTACATATACGATCAGGAGATCTTAATCCATCAGGCAGAAAACAGAGGTCTCATGCCATTTTTTGTGTTAAGATTACTGAACAAATCTGGGGAATATCATTTATTGAGTGAAGATTAATTAGCTGTGAAGGACAGGCTTGACAGTCAGCTCTGTTCAAAGGCTCGAAACCAAAACTTTGTCTCATTAGCAGCATTTGACTTTGCTTCAATTTCTCCAAAGCTGGGAAAGGGACAAAAAGGCAATAACGAAACCTTAAAGTTAATTACTTGAGACTGTGTTTGGCAACTTAGGAAAGATTTGGCCAAGTCTGCTCTGGGGAGAACTACAGAAATAATTGACTGTAGCAAATCCGGAAAATGATCGCCATGAAGCACGGCGACATGAGGTCACACGGCCTGTGTGGTTCAGACCAAATGATCTCAGAGGTCTCTTTGGGATGCAAATCCTGCACACCACAGCCAGTGAGAGGCTCTGCTGAGGAGGACTGAAGGTGGCTGGGGCCTGCCTTGAAGGACACACTTGACGAGATGAGGATTAATTAATATTAACAATATTGATTTAATATATATATTTCTTATTAATAATTTAAAATACCATGGTTTATTTTATTTTAAGCTTTCTTCGATTAGCATCCCTCCTGCGTGGACTTAGAAAAATATATCTAGCAGGAGCGAGGCTCCAGAGACAGACAATTTGCCACAGTCCTTGGCCCAGCAAAGCCCTGAAATATTAATTAATAAGAGGATACTTGTGGATATTTAATGAGAGCACGCTGCAGTAGTGCTACAATAAATTTTCACACATGGAAATAAATCTACTGGCATCTGAATTGACTTTGTGCAGTTGAATGCAGCTGGTCCAACCTCACTGGCCCCGAGAAACATTGAATATTAGGAACAATATCTTCCCTGAAAAGCTGCCCAGGGCAGTGGTGGAGTCCCCATCCCTGGAGGGGTTTCCAAGCCGTGGAGATGTGGTGCTGAGGGACATGGGTTAGTTGGACTCGATGATCTTTAAGGTCTCTTCCAACCAAAACAATTCCATGACCCCCTGCCCTGTGAAGGGTCAAATATTTGGGCAAGGCACAACTCCCACGGAATCTTGAAGTGCACTCAAAATTCACCCAGTTTTCAGTAATAATATCAGCTTGTACAATTTTTACATTATTTTTTGTGCTACAGCTGCCAGCCCGCAGCCAAGGACAGCCGGGTCCCAGGCTGCTGCATGTCCACCCAAGAGGTAGCTCTGGGCTTTAAAGCTGATCTGAACATACCAAGTTTTATGCAGAAGCTCTGCTCTCTTCCAGAAATTACATTTCATTTCAGCTCTACAAAAGAAATACATAAATCTGGTAGACTTCTAAAAGAGCAATGTGAAAGGAGCCAGACATTCCCCAGAGGGCATACTGTTTTAATTAAATTTCATATTAACTAGAATAAAATCTCAGTATTTGATAAATAAATACACAATCCTGGCACATCTCAGTGTCTTGAAAGCCACCTCTTTCCAAGCTTCTTATTTCTGATGACCATTTCAATAAGGTCTTATATAAGTCAATAACTTTTGAGAAACTCAGCATTTACTTCGATTCAGTTTTACAATTTCTTTCTTTTCTGGCATTATTCCATTTTCCCTTCCTTCTTATTTTGGCTTTATTCCTTATCCCTTTCACATCATCTTGATCTCCATCGTTCACTGCTCTCTGTCTCCCCATTCCTCATTCTCTTTTCCCAATTTTAATTCATTGCCCACTTTAGCTCTTATTTCCCCATGCACCTCAATTATTTCCCCATGCCCCCCAATTATTTCCTTATTCACCCCAATTCCTTGTCCTGTTCTCTTGATGAGAACTTTCTTCTGTTTAAATTTCTAGCCTATTTTTACCTCTGAATGCAATTCAGAAAAAAATTTAATTAAAGTAAATCACATTCAGATACTTCACCCTTTTGAAGGAGTGGAACTGCCTTTAAAATATCGTTTATGCAGGATTATTAGAATTAGATTTCCAGATTTTTTGTGCTGGCTCCGCTGTTCAGTGCTGGGGTGTCCTGCATTGTTCCGAACAGGGATGCCAGACACTTTTCTTCGTTGCACCCATCCCTGGAGCTCCCTCCTCTCCAAAACTCATCAGGATTAAAGAGGCACTCTAAAAATACTCCTGCAGCTAGAATAGGAAAATATACCAGACACAAATAAACCACGAACCTGCGGGCACATGAGACCATGCAGCTGCTTTCGCCTTGTGCCCACCTTTCACCGTCAGCATCACCCCTGCCCCAGCTGCTGCCTCGGGGATGGGCAGACGGCGCGAGCACATAAAGAAAATGTCATGTCCCACTCATGCGGCGAGTCAAAACCAGCCCAAATTGTAACAGTAAATAACGTCTGTGTATTTGGTGCCTCTCTTTTAAAGATGGGAAGTTAGTTGGTTTCATACCTTCCTTCGTACACGGTGGCATTTAGCGCATTCGCTTTCAGGACAATATACTTTCATTAGGTGTTTTTGTTACTTTATGGCACAGACCTTCATTAACCTTCTCTTAGTGTTCTGAATGGATGTTAATTAACGGCTTTGTTTTGCTGCTTTGTGGCAAGCTGTTCATCACACCAAACCACTCAGTGCGCGCTATCATAGCAAAAACCCCTCCATCACCTACTTGAAATCCAGCAGTTGCAATTCATGATGCTGATCTCCCTGGACTGTCTTTAAATTCGAGCTTTGATCAGAGTTGGACGTCTCTATCTTGGCTAATATCTGCGTTACCTGATGATGGTTCAAAGGAGAATGTCATTATGAGCCAGGCTGCGAGCACTTGTGTTTCAATATGTATTATGATGGCAAACATGGGAAAAACCAGCTAACGTCACAGCACAGCTACACGAAAATGAGCTGTCCTCACAAATAATGAGAAGCTGGGCTTGTTCAGCCTGGCGAAGAGAAGGCTCCAGGGAGACCTTCTTGGAGCCTTTCAGGGCTTCGAGGGGCCTGTCAGGAGATGGGACAGACTTTTGAGCAGGGCCTGTTGGGACAGGACAGGGCTGATGGTTTGAAACTAAAAGAGGGAGATTTAGACCAGAGAGAAGGAAGAAATTGTTGACACTGAGGGTGGTGAGAGCCTGTCCCAGGTTGCCCAGAGAGGTGGTGGCTGCCCCACCCCTGGCACCATTGCAGGTGAGGTTGGACAGGGCTCTGAGCAACCTGCTCTAGTTGCAGATGTTCCTGCTCAATGCAGGGGGTTGGACTGAATGACCTGGAAAGGTCTCTTCACACCCAAACTATTCTGTGATTCCACATTATTATCAAAACCTGATATTTTTGTTAAGAAGCCTGACTTACTGTATAAATAGCATATCAGTCTTTAACAACGATGAGAAATTAAGAAAAGAAGCTATATCCATGTACGCATAGTAACCACTCACCAGGTATGTCACTGCAGGCTTGTCTACTCACCTTCTTCTCAAAATCGCCAGAACAACTTTTGAGGGCAGAGTGGAGGCTGTAAATCTCTTTATCAATCTTCTGGGCCTCACGCCTGATGTCACTGATGTCTCCCGACAGCTTCGCAATGCTTGCCTCGCATCTGGAGGCAAACCAGAGACAAGAGCCTCTGCAGGGGGATGCTGGAGGGTGGCTGCAGGCAGAGGCTGGTCTCCATGTCTTGCCACCGGATCAAATCCAGCTTCCCGGGACCACACCAGTGGCTGGTAGAGTAGGCAGAGACGCTCCATTGCAAGAACTCTGCAACAATGTCTCTGGTGCCTCCACCAGAGGTTGGCTCGTCGTAGAACAAACCTCCTCGTGATGCCAGTGGGCTCCAGGGGAGCTGCAGAAGCTCACCCTGCCAGACAAGGTCCTCCCTAATTTTTCACTGTTGAATGTCAAAAAATTAAATTGAATCCAAACTGTAACTTCAGAGGTTAATCTGGACTCCCAGCAGTACCAGCCTTTGGATGGCTACCAGCAGGTAAGTCACGCTGTCAGAGCCACCCCAGCCTGCAGCCCCTGTGTTCCCTCTGAAATCATAAAAAAGCCTTGCTTTTTTGTAAGGAGCATTGGTCATTCGCTGTTCAAACTCTATCAGTTGCATTCAAAATATCTCAATCACATTTAAAGTGGGCAAATGACTGATTTGAGAGTGGTGGCATTAATTGAGTAGGTGTGGTGAACCGACC
>VZZY01010864.1:282-39794 GCA_013400335.1 Eurystomus gularis | reverse complement strand
ACAGTATCTATAATATAGAGAATATTTCTATCCTGCTAGTTTAATCCCCTCCGCACCTGTAGGTTTAGTGAATGAAGACAAAGTAGGGAGAAGGGGAGAAGTCTCAAAAGTTTGGGTTTGCTTTCTTTTTTTCCAAATTGTTTTCAGATGGTTATAGTTTTCACGGCCAAACTCAATGGTCACCGCATTGTTTTAAATTTATTTGTAGCTTCTGCTAAACATAAAAAGTCTCAAGCAATTTTTAACACTCAGTTTTTTAGATCATTAGCAAACTGCTTTATTAACATTGAGCACATTCCACTATCTTTAAAGATTATAATTCAGTTACTACCACTGCAATCAATGAAGTGCTCACCAATACCAAGACTGAAACAACTGTTTATCTGTATCTAAATCAATAGTTTTTTCATCCACATGTAAAAAGACCTTGAAATCAAAGGAATACCATTTTAAAAAGGGATTCCCTTTTGCCATATTCTTTGCCTTTATAAATTCTAGCAATTTATCAGCTACTATAGTCTTACTTACTGTACGCAACAGTCAATATTTCAAAAGAATACACTTTACACAATATTGTGAAGTTTCTTTGAAAGAATTCATTCTTTTGATACCTTTTAAAGAGTATATATTTTTCTTTTTGCTGTGGAATTTCAAAGCAATTTTTTAAAACTACAGTGGTGCTTTTGTTTGCATTAACCTGAAGCAGCACCCATAATCAGAGAACAGAAAAACGGCATGTGAAGCAGAGAAAGAGGGAAACAGTTCACTGTTCAGACTCCCTGAGAGACCTTTTGTTATGCAGGAAACAGAACATACTGTATTCCTTCTATTCCCTGAGGCTTAGGCATGTTTGATATTTTGTAGCACAACGTTTAAATGTTTGCATCCCCAGTGCCAGCCTGGCTGCATGTCTTTATTTGCAAAGAAGCTAATTGCTTTGGGAAAAGAAAAGGATAAAACATAGAAGGGAAATGTAATCATTTGGGAAACGTGAGGAACAACAGAGATGTGCAAATTAAGATTCTCTGATAATTTTCTATTCAAGTCATACTCATGATCATGACTTTATGAGATATTTAGGACCTAGTTAGAGATGTCCCTGCTTATTGTAGGGGATTGGACTAGATGGCCTTTAGAGGTCCCTTCCAACCCAACACATTCTATGATTCTATGATGATTCTATGAATTAGTGTTATCTTACTGGGTCAGGCCTAAAGTCACACAGTCTGCATCCTACTTCAGACAGTAAGCATAAGTGGATCTTAAAACAGGAGGATTAAAAAAAGGTAATGTTATTTATTCTAATGACAGCTTCCAGCAATGAGCAGCTGAGACAATTCCTAAGAACTATATTTGGATAATCCATGACCTCCCTGAACTTGACTATTTCTTCATTGAACTGATTTTGTTGTTTTGGATGCCAGAACATTTTGCAAAAACGGGTTTCTATAATTTGAGCATGTACTGTGTAAAAAAAATGCTTCCTTTTGTTTTAAACATGATGCCTGGACCGTCAAAGACTTCTTTACATGTATAAATCTTGCTTTTAATTTACTTCCTTCAATTATTCTTTAAGTTTCACATTTTCATTTCTTATTATATCCTTTTCACTTTGATTAGTATTTGATACAGATACTCTAAAGTGAACTGTTTCCCACACTTCATTTAGAAAACCTCTTCCAATATTTTATTTGTCCCAAGAAGTTGTCTTAAATTCTCTTTATCTATTCTATAGCACCTCTGTACCTACCATTACCTGAGCTATTACAGCGTCTGCCTTAGACTGAATTCAAAAGTACAAAAGTGGATACACGTGTATTTCACAGACCCAGTTTAAGAATACAAGATACTATGCTAAGGTGCTACAATCCCTTCTGCAGTCCACATACGCTTGCATTGGAATAGGTTGTCTGAATAGGAGATTAAACACAGTCAGAAAACTATACTACAAGACTACCAAAAAAAAAATTATAGGTTCCAACATGCTGCTTGCATATTTTTAAGAGATATTTATCAAAAGAATGATATTTTTTCTAATGCTTACGTAAGACTTTTTAGTTCTATTCCTGGCTCTGTCACTTGTGTTAGTATCTTCCTGGGAAATTTTCTGTGCTTAATTTAAAAATGGCTAAAGAAAATATTTCCCTGTCTTCACAAAGCTAATGTGAGGCTTAAAGTGCACCACAGAAAAGATATTCTTATGAATGCAAAAGGTGATAACAGCACAAAATTTCAGTATATTTGTTGATCATTATAAGGAGCACCAAACATATCTGTATCTGGAAGAGGAATTGTCTGTATGTCAACGCAAATCTTTATGGAAATTGGTCATCTAGAGCTATGAATGTGTTCTCTAAACAGTTGCCACTATTATAAATTCAGAGGTAGTGTTCCAGGTATTTTTTGCTCTCTGAAGCAGTGTCTAAAGAAGCAAGCTGAATTCCAGCCAGAATAGAATCAAGAGTCTCCTCTATAATCCAGTGAGATGCAACATCAAAATCAACACAGCTGGGACACCAGCATCTACTAACTCACAGAAGCCCTGAGAAAATGCTAAGCAACTGCAGAGCTACAGAAAACCTTCTGTTTGCAAAATGTTACTTGTTCAACTGTTCCCTAGAGAAATGCAAAAGCATATGAGGTCAGACCACCTGTATTTCAGTTTTTGGCAGCCTTGTTAGAATTAAGACAAGTTGGTTGACTAAGCAGTCACTTCCCCTTGGATATATTAAATCTCCTATGTGAGAGTGTTCTTGAACAACGGACTTTAACGTGCCCCATCTGCTGTAGGATGACACCACCATAGCTTTTCTTATTTGAAGCCTTTACTAAACCACACTGACAGAGAAAACCACTAAAGCTCTCTTTATGCCACTATTAAATGACTTCTTAAAATTATATTTTCACATGTATTTCAAAATAAATGAATAATTTAAACAAAAAGAACTTTGTCTGATGAGAAGAATTACAGATGTCAAGAACTGTACAATGAAAACATGGAAAATTGATCCAGTGAAGCAAAAGTTTATCTGAAAAGCATGGCTTCTGCCATGAAAATTAATATGGGACAAACCAGATACCAAGAACGCTATTGCTAATTTTTTTTTTCCAATTATTTTTAATAAATATCTTGGTTGGGTGTTTTGAAAACAGTTTGGAGTTTCAGGATGCTATCATTTTCTGATTACAAGTTAACTATCTACTTATAAAAACTACATCCATAAGTCTGCAGTAACCAGAGGTTGCTGCAAAGATTAAAAACAAATCATATGGTCACTGGTTGAATCTATCAAGATCATCTGTCAATGATTTAAGCAATACAAAAAAACTCCTAATAATTGTGAGCCATTCCCATCTTGTAACGTTTTTTGGCCTGTGTAAAACTACATCTGCCAACAGTTATCATAGCAACCTTAATAAAGATGCCACTCATAAAACAAACCAGAAGGCTAAAGTGTAGATTTCACTTTTTTTTGTGATTTATCATGCTCAAGTTAAGGATGAAAAACTGAATATAGCAGGAAAATCCAGCATTGTTACTGCCTATACATTCCTCTTACATGAGCTAAGGAACATTGTCCTGTAACTGCACTTCAACACAAGATCCAAACATCAAACAACAACTGTGAAATTATTCTAGTCACTGCAGCTTCTGGACTATGTCTTCACTCATAGGTAAAAAGATTGACTTTTTTTTAAGTGCAAGATGAACTTTCTTTATGGCAAACAAAATTCTTAGTACCATGAAATGCAGTAATTAAAAAATATGGTTTAAATTTCAGTACCAGAGAAAGGAGTTTCAAACTTTATCTCACTTATTATCAAAGATACATATCCCAAAGAGAGCTCAGTAACACATACACTTGGTATGTAAAAAGAAACACTTAATTTGGAGTATGTTGCCATTCTTTTCTTTTGGCTGCTATTTACTGAAGTATCTATCAAAATATAGACTCCAACTCTTCTTCTATACTATCCTTAAATTGGCATGGCTTGACTATAATCACAAGTCTCTTTTCAGTTATAACTATGGATTTTCTTATGAGGAAAAAAAAAAAAAGATTAAAAACCCTAACAATAAAGACAATTGAGAAGATCATTGATATCCACTGAATTTAGAAATTTTGACACTCAAAAAAATCAAAGAAAATAAAAGTCACAATGAAAATGGTGATGTGAATGGGAAACAACCTTCTTTGTTGGCTTTTTGCAACCATCTACTCAGTTGCAATTAGCAACTGAAATACACAAATAAGTTATTGGCTGGAGTAATAGAACAAAAGGCCAAATAGAACACATGCTGAAAAAAGCCATTTGACATTGGTCTACCTGGTTTACTGTATAGGAAAGAAGAACAGTAACTTGCAACAGTAACCAGCAGTTCCTGGTCTTTTTTGATTCTGCAGCTTTTTCAACTTTTTTTTAAAGATAACATTTTCAGGAGTCAGCACACATTTGCTTCATGTAAGTCTTATCTCACTATTTCTATCCCTGCAAGGGTTTGGAAAGGATATTTTCATGGTTTCCTAAGTGTGCAAGCTGAAGATGCTGTAAATTCAGTTAGTAAATAGCTGATAGAAACAACACTGACATGATCTCTAAAATGGCCTGATAAGTAAGTGCTTTTCCTTTTATAAGTTTGTATGAATGTGAATTTGACAGCATTTAAAAAGCAGAATGTCTTCTAGATGAAAATTATCAGTAAATATAAACTGCAGCACTTCAAAAAATTTCCATATCTTATACCTGGGTTTGGTACTATCTTGAAGAGCATCAATCACAATGGCTTCAAGCTTCCCTTTGGGTAGGTGTAGCAACTCTTTTAAAAATAGTTTAATCAGAGTTTGTGCAGAATTCTATCATCTGTGGCAGGGTAAATACGATCTTCCACACACCACATAAAGGTTCAGACCAGGGCATGTGAATAAATACATGCTAAGTTTTTGCCTTTCAATTTAGCAACCTGTTGTTGACCTGTGAATCACTCAATTCTAAGCATGTGCAGATACTACTTCCCTGCTGAATTACTGCCACGAAAAGTTTTGTGAAGGTTACCAATGCTTCTAAGGCTTTAAATGCTAGTGTTTCAATAATGACTTCAGGCAACTGTTCATACACAACTGTTATGTATATAGGTGTTGCTTATTCAAGCAGCAGTAACATTGCCAGCTGGTGCTGGAAGGAGACAAAAATGTTCCTACTATAAATAGATCTTGAGAACAGATTTTTTTAAAAGTCTAACCTACAATGTTAGTGAATAAACACTTCAAATTTTACAAGGGGCTGTGAAGCCAGCAAACTTTTACTCTAACAGCCTAACAGTGCTCCAGTTCCACCAGATATGGCCAGATCATACCATAGATTATAGGGTTTGCTAAAAGGCATGGAGGTCTCTGCTCTCTGCTTCTGGTTGCACATTGCTCTTACTTTGTCCTGGCAAAAATATTGGACCTGGACCTCCACAAGGGTCAATTTAGTTCACTACAATGAGAACAGAGTATACTGGCAAAAACCACAGATAGTCCCATGTGGCTAATAGTACGTAAAATATGGTTATAGAGGGGTCCAACGACAAGCGTGCATGAAACAAGGAAAGTAGCACGGATGGGAGGTGAGAGAACTAGAAGCAAGAATTTAGCCTTTTGTCTGCAGTGACATTAAATGGCTCTGTTGAATTGGAAACTAGTCTGATCCACTAACTCATGATTATATTGGATTTGCGTACATGAGCTGTAGTCACACATCTGTCTGTAGCACAGATCTATCCAAGCTAACTGACCAATGGCTTTTTCTCCCATAGTTTTGATTAGAAACCCTATCAAATAACCTGGAAAGGAAAAAAAAACAACACCAAACAGCATTATATAAACCAAACTATAGTATGAAATGTTCTTAAATTGAGGTCTTCAGAATAGTTGACATTTTAAACAAACTACAGTTGAATACTCTGTTTTGTCAGTGCATACAATATATAATTGTTACAATTCTCTCCTGAATGGAGAAACATTTCCTTTCTGATGATGAGTAAAATCTTCTCGAGTACGCAGAAAGAAATTGAAACTTAATTTGTTTTCATTCACCAAGTGCAAGCTCAAAAAGATAATGTCTCATTTCTTGTTTTAGAAAATTATGTTGATATGTTTATGGGCATAGCGGCTACATAAAAGTTATGGCATGGCATATATAAATGATAAAACAGGAAATTGAATGCCACTTTCTTCAGCGAGTTCTCTGTCTTAATATCCTAGGCTTTTTTTTGATGTGTATCATCCCAAACATTTATGCATATTGGAAAATTTCCTTTTGGCTACATTTGAAAGGCAGCTGCATATCTTAATGCAACAATACACAGAACTGATCTTGGACCTAACAGCTAAGGAATGGTCAAAGATTAAGGATATCAAGTCTTTTGAAGCAGCTAGTACAACTCACTTGAATTAACTGGGCAAACCAAAGGAGGCCATCAGCTCCAAAAAAAGAAAGTTTTTCTATCCAAGGACACTTGTTACTTGAGATAAGTAATTCTTTGGAGCTTAAAAGTGTATTTCCTAATTGGGCTGTTTGAAGATCAAAGCTAAACAATCCATTTGCAACATTCACAGCAAAGGACAACAGATAACATAGGAAGCTGGAGAATCACAGAATCACAGAAAGTTAGGGGTGGGAAAGGATCTTGAAAGATCATCAAGTCCGAGCCCCCTGCCAGAGCAGGATCACCTGACTATGTCACACAGTAACACGTCCAGGCAGGTCTTGAATGTCTCCAGAGAAGGAAACGCCACAACCTCTCTGGGCAGCCTGTTCCAGTGCTCTACCACCCTCACAGTGAAAAAGTTTTTCCTTATGTTTATGTGGAACCTCCTATGGTCCAGCTTGCACCCATTACCCCTTGTCCTATCACAGGACCATCACAGATAAGAGCCTGGCTCCATCCTCCTGACACTCACCTTTCACATATTTATTAACATTAATGAGGTCATCCCTCAGTCTCCTCTTCTCCAAGCTAAAGAGACCCAGCTCCCTCAGCCTTTCTTCATAAGGCAGATGTTCCACTCCCTTAATCACCTTTGTGGCTCTGCGCTGCACTCTTTCAAGCAATTCCCTGTCCTTCTTGAACTGAGGGGCCCAGAGCTGGACAGAGTATTCCAGATGTGGTCTCACCAGGGCAGAGTAGAGGGGGAGGAGAACCTCTCTGGACCTACTAACCACACCTCTTCTAATACTCCCCAGCATGCCATTAGCCTTCTTGACCACAAGGGTGCATTGCTGGCTCAGGGTCATCCTGCTGTCCACCAGGACTGCCAGGTCCCTTTCCCGTACACTGCTTTCCAACAGGTCAGTCCCCAACCTATACTGGTGTTTGGTGTTGTTCTTCCCCAGATGCGAGACTCTACACTTGGCCTTGTATTTCATTCAATTTCTCCCTGCCCAACTCTGCAGCCTGTGGAGGTCTCGCTGAATGGCAGCACAGCCTTCAGGTGTGTCAGCCACTCTACCCAGCTTTCTGTCATCAGCAAATTTGCTGACAGTGCACTCTGTTCCCTCATCCAGGTCATTGATGAATATATTGAATAGTACTGGTCCCAGTACTGACCCTTGAGTGACTCCACTAGACACAGGACTCCAACTACACTCTGCGCCGTTGACCAGAACTCTCTGACTTCTTTCCTTCAACCAGTCTCCACCTCACTACCCGATCATCCAGACCACACTTCCTCAGTTTATCTGCAAGGATGCTGTGGGAGACTGTGTCAAATGCCTTACTGGAATCAAGATAAATCACACCTGCTGCTCTACCATCATCTATCCACCTAGTTATGTCCTCATAAAAGGCATTCAGGTTGGTCAAACATGACTTTCCCTTAGTAAAACCATGTTGACTGCTCCTAATGACCCTCTTATCCTTGATATGCCTAGAGACAGCATCAAGCATATATTGTTCCATCACCTTTCCAGGGATGGAGGTGAGGTTGACCAGTCTATAGTTACTCAGGTTCTCCTTCTTGCCCTTTTTGAAGACTGGAGTGACATTTGCTTTTCTCCAGTCCTCAGGCACCTCTCCTGTTCCCCATGACTTATCAAAGATGATGGAGAACAGCCTAGCAATGACCTCTGCCAGCTTCCTCAGCACTCGTATGTGCATCCCATCAGGACCCATGGACTTACGGGTGTCCACATTGCTTAACTGGTCCCTAACCCAGTCTTCATCAACAAAGGCAAACTCCTCCTCTATCCTGACTTCCCCCAGGGCCTCAGGGGTCTGGGGCTCCTGAGGACAGCCTCCAGTAGTATAGAGAGAGGCAAAGGTGGCATTCAGTAACTCCACCTTTTTTGCATCCTCTGTCACCAGGGCCCCCACCTCATTCATCACTGGGCCTACACTGCCTCTAGTGTTAGCTTTATCTACAATGTACTTGACAAAGCCCTTTCTGTTGTCCTTGACTTCTCTTGCAATGTTTAATTCCAAGGAGTCTTTACCTTTCCTAATTGCCTTCCTACCATCCACTGACAACAGTCTTGTATTCTTCCCAAGTGGTCAGCCCCTCCTTCCATGATCTGTGGACTCTCTTCTTCCACTTGAGTCTGGCCAGAAGTTCCCTGTTTAACCATGCAGGTCTCCTGGCTCCCTTTCCTGATTTCCTACCTGTTGGGATACTCTGATCCTGAGCTTGGAAGAAGTGGTCCTTGAACGTTAATCAACTATCTTGGGCCCCTTTACCTTCTAGTACCCTGTCCCATGGGATTTCCACTAGCAATTGCTTGAAAAGGCCAAAGTTGGCCCTGCTGAAGCCTGGGGTTGTAATTCTGCTTGGTCCTGAAATTAAGTTTCTCTATCAGTCTTGGAAAAAGGGATCTTTTAGCATCCTGGGCATTTTAATAAATTGCCAGAAAAGTAAAGCACACAAAGTTATAGCCCTGTGGTATTCAGTTCCTGATAAACGCTGTACGAAAGCTTTTAATTCTACTAGGTGGACCTATGTATCACTAAGAGCAAAACAGATTCTAAGAAACCAAGCATACACACACACAGAGGTCAGTGTATCTCATTGCAAAACTGAGAACTTACAATTTACAGAAGTTCCTTCTTTGTAATTAGACAGGTATTAGAAACCACAACACTATGCAACTAGCAGTTTATGTAACACCCCATCTCCCCACACATGCTTTAGAGGAAGGTGCAAGAAACTGTAAACTGGCAATTATGAAGGAAGTCATAATAGTAACTCTTATTCCTAATTTTCTCAGCTGCAGTTAGGCTGAGTTTCTTCCTTGGTGAGACAATCCTGTTGTACTGTCCCATGGTAACTGATGATACTCAAATGAGACTTACCAACTCAGCTGGTAAACACATCAAGTGACGGACATCATCTTGCTTAATATCTAAATCCCTGTTTTGAAAATTCTAATATCTAAATGCAAGAACTTATTATTCCTACCTTGCAGGCCTGTGTAAAAAGATCTACAGTGTTACAATTCTTGTTAATTTTTCAGAGAATAACATTTAATACATAGATTTGAGGAAAAAAAACCTTCTATACTTCAAAAAAGAATATTAAGAGAAGAATGATATTAAACATTTAAGTTAGCCATTGCTTCTCATGTACAACAGATATAAACAGAAATTGATTTTTTTTTCCCAATTTAACAAACTGAATAGCAACGCCAGAGCTTTGTTCTTCTCTTATGCAGTGGAATATATGCCATTTTCACCTGACACTTGGGGTTTTATTTCTGATTAATCTATTTCCTAGAGACTAATCACAATAAAACCACACCTACATTGCTGTTTTCATGGAGTAAAAAGGTAAGAGGATATTAGTCTCAGAATGGAGACTACATGGAGAAATTAATATCCAGTATGAGCAGCATAACAAACAAAATTGTCACACACAAACATTGTCAATCTTACTATGAGGTTAAAAAGAGCAGCAAAGGAGTTATGTTTATTATAGAATTGCTTATCCCATTCTCTCAACACTACAAAATTTCTACAGATAGACACACTCAATTAACATTTAGGAAAGAAGTAGCAAAATGACCCTGTCAGAATCCCATAAAAATGCCACTGTAAATGGAAGAACACATTGTATATCCTACACACCTAATTGTTGTACCTGTTTACATCATAGTTGCATGTCTGTTTAGCCTCAACAAGATGCTAGGAACAAACTTAATTTTGCAAAGCTGATAAAATGTTTGATAAGGTATTTATTATAAACACTTCTTGTGGCACACCTTATAAAGTATATTGACTATCAGAAACCTAGGAAGTGCTTTTTATAGCTGAGGCATCATCTCCTAGGTTAGGAATTAATTCTCAACAGTGTCAGGAATGAAGAGGTACAAAGTAAATAGTAAATGGGCTTCATGTGGTGAAACAGATTAAAAAGTGCATTGATCTGCTTGTGCTCCTTGAGAACTCTCTACAGAAAACTCCCAGAATGTATACTCAGCATTGAAAATTGATAGTATTTACATAAGATTTTTGTATCCTTTAGCAATCTTAATAAATAGCTAAATTTATCTTCCTTTCTGTTTTTCACACTGCACAAGACAAAACACAATGACAGCAAATGAAAGCTCCTGAGCCTAGAAGTAAAGGTTTAAGCCCTATCTCTAAAATGTTTTGCACTGTGAAAACATAGTTTGAAGCTTTTTTCAGAAAAAAATAAAATAACAAAAATGCAAAATTGGTTTTGCTTTTCAGAAATGGTTTTAGGTCTCTTACCAAAAAAGTTTGTATTCTTTTTTGTGGAGTCTATAAATTCTTCTCCTTTGCCTAGTGTAACGTCACTTTGCTGCAACATCACATTTTTGCTGCCATCATATTTATTTCAAAAGGTCTTTTAGTCAAAATAAGGACCAGGTGATGGGGTTTTTTTTCTATACAACAATCTACAGAACTAACCATAAAAATAAGATGCAAATCATAGACAACTTTCTTTCAAATTAACCTTTGAAATTAATCATGCTAGGTTTTTCTGATTGTATCAAGCTTTCTGACAGCATCTTTTCCAGCCCTACGCTTTACGAATAGTATAATTTCACAGTGCAACACACAATTGTCCTTCTCATATACATACTTGATCCTCAGAGTTAATTTCTCCCAAAGGACTAACTATATTACTTATTGAGATTTTTTTTTTCCTATTGAATAAGAACTCCTATTGTATCTTGTAAATGTCTCTCTTGCTGCTGTCTTGATGCATATTTTCTATACTAGCAAACTAGTATACTTAGGCTGAAGGACAACAGTATTACAACTTCTGGAATGAACTGTTTCTGTTGGATCTTGTTTGCTCTGCTGAGACAGCATAAACAAAGTCTTTAAAACAAGTTACTTAATTCAGGAAAACAGACTTGTCTCTTATAGGACCCAGGTAAGGCTCAGGAAAAACAATGTCAGATGTGCAACTTGCAGCCAGTCTACACATGCACTACATCAGAAGAGAACAGAACATACGCAAGAAATTAAGGTACAAGAGACTTGACACTGATCTGTCTTGATCTGTAGACATAAAATAGTGCAGTCATATTGGTTATTCAGATGGAGGAAGAAGCTACACAGGTTCTGATGACCATATACTACTCATCAGCTCCACAAAAGTGTCCAGCTTACAGCTGATACATATGTCTTGGAGCTGACACTATGCAGCTGACTATATGTAGCATGGTTCCTGGATCTATCCAATACTGTAATGGTACTGGTCATGTACATTAGCTTATTAAAAGTTAGCAAACTGCAATAACTTTCAGGATTTAATTCCTAATCAATAAAAAGAAGCTACTGCAAGGTGAGTAGCACCAAATAAAATGATTAAATTAAGTCATTCTGTAGAGTATTGCTTAAGGAGATAAGAAATGTTAACTTTCTGAACTAAAAATATTTTACATCAACTCCTATTCTTACGGTAATAATAGGTTAGCACACGAAAAATGCATATTTGTATAGCCATGAATGAACTGCACAGCCATACCATTGATTGTCAGCCACAGTAAGGATGAAAATTTTCATCATTTACTGTTTTTACTATAAAGAATTCTTTGGTCAAAATTTTCTTCCATATAACAAGTATAAGCAAGACTTTTATTTACTCAAGCTATTTTAGAGATAACCTTGCTGAAATGATAACCACTTAGTGGCAGTCACAATGGATGTATCTGCTCATGATGGCTGCACCCGGCTCAAAGTAGATTCAGGGAAGAACAGGTAACAACACAATAGCCAAGGGCTAATTTGAGCAGTGTACTCACCTAACCACAGCACTGATCAAAGTCCAACTCAAGCCAAATTTGGAAGAAACTAACATCTGTAGTTGGTATGCACATATGACTATGAGTCAGTCATCTTACTCCATAAACAGTGGACAGCCCAGGACCTGCTGAGCATTCCTGCACAGCAGCGGGGTGCAGGTCAGGATTACCCACTGAGTAGGGACACCTCTCAAAGTTACCCCTCAAGGTTGAGAGAATCCTTATCGTGGCAGACAGTAAGCAAATTGGGAATAAGTGTGCTCAAACTGTGAAATCTTTGCTAAGTGATAAAAAGGATTGACCGTGCATATATAAACCTTTATACAAACTGCTGATCAAGACTCTGTCCTCTATGCAGTAAGTAATCAAGTGTACCTTGCCATCAAATCTTCTTAAACCACTGTTGTATTTACTATAAAACTTTGCTAAATCACTGTTTTGTATCAATAGATATATTGCTACTTCTCTCTTACAAGCAAAGTGTGTTACTCCATCTGTGACAAACTGTCAACTGTAATGGAAATCAGAAAGACAAATTTTTTGTCCCGGCAGCTGAAGTAGGTACAACATACATTGAACTAATGCAGTGTGTACGTATGCATGAAGTGCATATATATTTCAATTATTGCATTTTCTTGGTTTTCTACTTAATTTCTTTCTCTGGTGCGAGGTATCTCAATTTACCACATATACTAAAAACAAACAAGAATCTCACAACAAAATCATACTTAAAAGTGTTAGAACTGTGAAACAAGAATTAATATGATTAATAAATACTACATTTAAATATTTTCTGTTAAACAGTTACACACTGGCAGTCTGTAATTTGCACAAAGGTGCTGGTTAAATACTGGAAAGTGCGTGCTGCTATATGAATGTATTTTTAAAAAATTTCTCATAGCAAGGTGGTCTAGAATTCAGAAATGAAATTGAGAAAGAGAAGACCTAGCTTTACCCTTAGCTTTTTTTCCCAACAATGTTTAATAACAGTGCTTAATAACCTGCAAATGGAGTAATTTCTAAAATAGACAAAAGTATGCACATCATGCCCAAGACTATGTTACAATCTTATTCCAAAGACATAACAGACCCAGACAAGGAAAAAAAATAAATAAATCTGTGACTCTTTGCCTGTAATAAAGAATAGTCAAATCTAAGTGCTCACTATTGCAAGTGGATTTTTAATAAACCACAAAGACACTTGTTATTTGGAAAAAACACTTTATAGCTTATTGTTCTAATCACTGTATGAACTATAATTTGCTTGCCTTGCTTGACTCAAAAGACAAAGTCCTTAAAATTATTTTATTACAAATTCTGTAAAGCATTTAAAAGGACCAATCAATTTCCATTGTGTAAGACCAAAACCAAGGAGACTCAGTCAAAACAGTAAAGGAAACAAAAGCTGAATTTCAGATAGAGCCAGCTGTTACCTTGAAGATGCTAATCAGAGTAATATGTTCATTAAATCAATTAGAACCTAGCAATTTGCAATATTTAAGCCACTAGAAGGAAAACAATGCAAACAGATTCATTAACCACTTAGTTAATCTTTATATAGAAAAAAACAGGTGTTTGTTTTTTTTTTTAAAGGATTCACTTATGATGTCTAGCTGTAATTAAAACTATTTTGTTGTATACAGTCAGCATTAAGAATTGGTTTTACTAGTGACTGAAGCTCTTCTCAAAGTGAGAAACAGAGATTGAGTTTAAATTTCAGTTCTCCAAATATGTAATACCATTAGCACTCACTTTAGGGGGAAAAAAAGGGTTTTAAATAGCGTGTCAGCTGAAAGGATATAAAAGCTGTTAATATATCAGTAAACTACACTGAAACACATTATAATACAGCCTGAAAAATCCTAGGCAAAACATAGCATTAGCTATAATTTTAAAAGATATTGAATATTTAATTTAGCAATATGCACTATTTCAAATACTTTAATTTCAAGAGCTTTATTATATTAGAAATCTGAGATGAGGAGTAAGTTTCTCTTCATTTCTGCCCAAATTTCCAATGTGATTAATCTGTATTTTAGACTAAAATGACTTTGACTATGGCAGTAAGTGGGAGGACCATAGAACCCTTGGTTCAGTTTCATTTGCTGTAAGAGAGCATATTATTTAATTTAATAGGCACCTTATCAGATATTAAAGAGTTTCTTGGGAATGTTATTTCTACCTAGTGAAGATTGAGTGACAGCATGTTTCTGCTATTTACTTCTCAGGAAAATATTAAATTCAAGACACAAGCTTGCAAGTGCCTGTGTTGGGTTTTGTTTGTTTTTAATACTTGTCAATCAGTGATACTGATTTGGTATGGAAACACTATATAACCTGAAAGCATCACAACAACTTCCATGCTAAGTCAAAGAGTTCTGATAAATTTGTACAGATGCTTACAAGATTCTCTTTACTATGTAGTGCTAAAGCACTGTTAAGGTATAACTGATTATATACACTCCTATGCCATCATTTCAACAGCTATAAAAACCCCAAAAACTCCAACAGTTCTTACAACACCAGCTCTTTAGCCTGGTTTAAAGAAAAAAGTCATAATTCACACAGGAAGAAAAGATTAAATAATAGATTCTACCTACTTACTATAAATTAAAACCCCATTCCCCAGGTTTACTTTTGTTAATTTTGAATTAGTTTCCAGCATATGTAGGTTAACCAAGAGATAAAACTAATAAATTTAGTCTCTTACTGTTAGTGTGCACTACAAACTCAGCAATTTAAAGGACACATCATGCTTTCTAAACTATAAATCTGTACATAACTTTCAGATAAGCATTTAAAGTATGTGATTCAGAAAGAAAGAAAGAAAAAAAACATCAAAGGAAGTCTTAAAAACATCTTAGCTACAGTTTGATCCTGTCTCTTACCTTCACTTTTTCACAATGGCAGCCATATTTTTATGAGTGCATAAAGAGATAATGGCAAACAAAAACAGTTGCATAAAATACCAGATAACTAGAGCAATGCATGTCCAGACTGATATTTCCAATTAAAAAAACTCCACAGAGTAAGATTTCCAAATGATTTGGGCTTATTTCCATTCCTCCAAGACTCTGAATGCAGGTTCATTTTGGCAAAGTTTAAATAACTTAGAAGTCCTCCCTCCTCCTTCCCTCATCACACTAAAAAAACCAAACATTATTTAAAGGGCAAGAACACTATTAAGAAGAAAATAATTATTTCAATAGTAATTATATTTCAACTTCATGCATTTTGAAGCTCACCAGCAAAAACAAGTATTATGGAGAGTTTCTCTGAAATCCTTCAGATTCCTTCCTTTATGTATGCTTAAAAAGAATTTTCTCTATTTGATGTTCCCATTCACTATTCAAGAGATACCTTAAAATACCGTGTGATGTTTCTTGTTGCCACAGAAAGGACTGTGCTGTCATACAAGGACACTATGAGGTAATATATGAAAAGAAAACAAATGGGAAAGAAAGAAACAAAGCTGAAAGGGTAGAACAAGGGTTAGTTATAGTCAAAACAGTGCATGTACTTCACTATTAAATACCATATAATAGTTCATAATAGAAAGATTTTGAAATAATTTGATTTTCACTGGTTCCAAATTTTCTACTCTTCTTTTTCGCAGTTTAACCACAGAGATCATTGTCAGTGTATGTGCATGCAATTTACTGCACTGACTCTGCATTTTGAACTTTTATGGTTTCTGCTTTAGTGTTGCAGACAAAGATTAAACTTACTAGCTTTAAAAAAAATAGGAATAGAATTTGGAAGAAATTTTGTAAAAGCAAAGTTTTGTCAAAGCACATTTCAAATCTACTTTAATGTAACAGGCTTTTTGATCTACATTTTCCACAGCAGTTAAATAATCCTGACTGAACCTAACAAAAAAAAAACACCCTCCAAAAATTAAAATAAATGGATGTCTCATTTCACTTATCAAAATCTTTGTAAAATGTACTGGATTTACCTTTACAGGTAATGAAACTAGCAGCTAACTGTATGATTAACAAAGATGACACCATCACTAAAACCAGCTAAATCTAAGTCTTCTAAAATATGATTTTGTATCCTCAAATCTAAGACAATGCACAGAAAAAATGTTTTTTCTCTGATTCTTGATTACAATCAATGTAATTAGAATGAGAACAGAATGAATGACAAAGTTAATGCATAAAGCATAACACCATAGACTTTCCCAGCACAGGTTTGTGCTTGTGACTAATGCAACTAATGCAAGTCTATTCTAGCTCAGAACTAGAATCATTGCCTTCTCAAGCCTTAGCAGTATCATCTGCATCAGAGCAATTCTAAAAACATAGTAATTTCAGTGTGATTATAGACTGTAGACACTGAGAAGTGGTACAGAATATGGCTTGCATCACCTAGGACTATGTAAAACAGTTTTTGCAGAATATTACATCTTTGAGATATCAAAGATAAATCAGTGTAAGGTCTATATATTAGAGCAATGCACCTGCTCTTACATCACCAATGCCACTTTATAAAAAAAGAACAGGTGTGGCCTTGCCAAATACATCAAGTCTTATTTTGCTAAACAAGATTTCTTTGTTGACTATCCATGTCTTCTGTGAAGTATCAGTATATTATCCTGAAACAAAAGCACTGTGCAGACTCCATGCCTCACTGCTATACCACACCATGTTTAGCTTCTATATAGTTCAAGATATTCCAAGAAAGATTTTCTTTGAAGAGCTATGTTCCAGAATCTATTTATACTAAGTTTCCTCTCTGTACACATTTCCAGAGTGTAAGTAACAGAAAGATATATACTTTTGTATAGACAGTAAATCTAAAAGCACTTAATACATGTTACCTAAACCCACATACTCTTAATACCTTCAATTAAAAAAATATGACTAAATTACAATACCTGTAATATTTTAGAGGGATTTAAGCAATTCGAAAAAATAGAAAATTGCTACAGCTTAATGTTGCTTTTTTTTTTTCATCAGCTACTTTAACTGCACTATATGTACACATAGAATTAGCTGTCTTCAGAACTAAATTTAAGATTATAAATACTCTGGCACACTGACAAATATGGCCAAAGATGGTGAAAGCTCGCAAATACAGAGATGGAAAGATCAAGGAACACAAACAGGTGAAAAAGGCCAGGGCCTGAGCTCAACAGTTAATGCTATTCATCTAGTTAATACATATTTTGAAATACACATGGGTAAGTTCCAAGACAACAGTTCCCAAGCAGTCAAACCTATTCTTCTGAGCTAAGGCTGGCGAAATAAAACATTCAAAACATTCGTGATCAGAAATTAAGAATTCAGACATACACCAACTAGAAAATAAATTACTATTATTTATGCATGAGATACAGTTTGATTACAAAATTTAGAGGGTAAAAGATTTAAGGAGTTTGGATACAACTGGAAATTTTTTCTTTGTGGAAAATAAAAACAAAGTTGGAGCAAGTATCTTGACCATGTTTTCCAAAAATGCTGATTGTCTCTTCATCAAGAGTAGAATGAGCTGATACTTTCTTTTGACTAAACTAACTAGCAACTAAGGCAAATCTAAGTCTCTAAGAACAATGTGTGCTCCCAGGATCAAATATATACTTCCACTGATTTGTCTGATAAGGTTTTCAGACTACCCTATCTGGATAGGCCATATAACATTGGATAAATGGTAGAAATTTGGGCCAGGTTTTGGGTGCAATTCAGGAAGGCTGTATTTTCCTACCTTCAAACGTATCTCTGTAACAATAATATAGGCTTGTGATCTGAACCAATTCTGAAGCAGAATAACACCTCAGCACGCTTAGTGATTCCAAAATGCAAATGAAACTTAGTTAAGAAACTAGAATTTACACCTTTTATTTCCACAGACCTTTGTCCACTTTGTTAATATATTGAATACTTAGTGCAATACTGTTAAAATCAATTTGATTATAAGATCAAAATCAATTCAAGAGGAGAAATCTAAGAAATTTTAGTCCAAGTTGCTACTTAGTGAAATATCCCATTGGGTGGCATGCTAGGTAAGTAACTTGTTAAATAGCGAACTTTACTCCAAGTACAAATCCGCAAACATCTGCTTCAGTTTTTAGGTATTTATAAATATTGCTAGAATTCTGAATTTCTCAGCTCTCCAGGATGGTATGCTTATCAAGAAGGGAAGACAACTGCAGCCAGTCTTGATACATCACCAGAGATACAAAACTTCTGTTACTCCATAAACAATCCTTCAACTCATACAGTGCATTAGTGTATTTTCCTTCATTCAGTATTCTCTCATTCATGCATCTTTATGCTAGCTTACATGTATTTGTCAGGATTATACCACATAAACAGCCAGTTTACAACCGCAGGTAGGACTGTGATAATGTTAACAGTCTATAGAAATCCATACGGAGGATCCAAAAGCCTACAACATATTCATCAATAAAGCAGTTCAAATATTCATCCTAGATTCTTTCATTACATCTACCATAAATCTCTATATTTATCCTTCCTCCCTAAAAAAACATGAATAAACTGTAATATCAGTTCCACTGAAGGGAAATCAACAAGTTAATTTCTTGAGAATACAATTTCTCTTTCTTCTTTTCATAATTTCTGATTTATGCAAACTTAATGGAGTATTTTGGGGTTATATTAAACCACTCAAACTCAGTGGTTTGTGTTGGCAGGGACAGTCAGCCACATCCAAGGATATTCACAGAATCAGTCTGATAAAATGTTACATCTATAAAATGCATCATTCTAAACACAGCAGAAAATATTTTCATCTATTTGCACCAAATTTGACTGAAAACCCATTTCATTAAGTTATACTGTCAAGTATACTTTGGTGTTAAATAGAAAAGTGAAGGGCTTTTTTATCAATTGGAGTAAATGCGTTCTGTCTTCATTTGCTTTATTTCTGTACCTGGGGTTCACCCATAATGTCATTACTGAATGTCTTAGTATTCTGTAAGTACTTCTTCCATTTTTTGTGTAAGTAACAAAAGCCAACCACCATTCTGTCTCCTTAATTTCAATTTCGTGTCATTTGGTACATTGCTTTCTCCTTTTGGCTTAACACCTGTTTTTATGCTATTAGCCATATGGGTTTTTCTTTCCTTTGGGAAAGCAGCTTTTCCAATTTTCATGTCCAAGTCATTTATACATTCAACTATTTACATGTTTACATCCTACTAGTTGCATTATAATTAAACCTACACTTTTCATTATGTAAAAGCATTTGTCCAAGAAATGTAAATAGTCATATTTTGTCTTGCCATTCTATTAGTCCTCTACCTTCTACCAACTTAACAAAAAAACCTGAATTGGTGTAACGAAGTTTCCAATTTAAAAAGAACAATCTATGTTATTGTGACTGTAAAAAAGCAACTAAATTCACATGTAGATCATAATTCCATTATTCTTGCATACACTGTCACATGTGAGTGACAAGAAAATGGTGTTGAATACCAAGTCAACCTGCCATCTATTTTTTAGTGCTTTAATAAAAAGATTTCAAAACTTTGTTCAGTGTTTGTGAACATTCTTACGAATTTTTGATTCTGCCTTCAAATTCAAAATGGGTATAAAATATTGGTACAAAAAGTGGTCAAAATAAATAATACATAAAATTTCCTTCCTTGGCATCAGGTAAATAAAACTAAATAATTGCAAGGCTATTCTACTTCCTCTTTGTAAACAAAGCCACTAAATTTTCTACAGCTCCAAGTTTTATTATCATATCCTGCTCTTCATACTAAGCTCACTCATGACTCTACAGACCAACATCTATGAAACAGTACTAACTGTCCCTTTCAATAACTCCCCCTTCATCACTCAGAGTAGCACATTCCATACTCTAATTTAGTTTAACCATCAGGCTTACATTAGTCATTTCCCACACAGGCTCATGTTGAATGCTGTACAGATGAGAGCCATACTGTCTCTTCTGTTACATGTATCAACTATTTAGTAACTCCCAGCTATCTCATCAAATGAATGAAATACCAAGAAGCTGGGCTCAGATTACCTGTGGTAAGTTTCAGTTGTATTTTATTTCCCTGTCTCTAATTATTCATTCAATAAATAGTATTCAAGACTATAGTGAACATGAAGAGTGAAGGACCTACTGCTGGAAGGCCTGTGACACCACAGCAGCTAAAGCTAAAGCTAAATAAGTATACTGGTACATGATAACTTCATCTGTATCCACAAAACCTGTAGACTATCAAATCTAATTAAATTAGAATGTGATGAAGTAAATCCTAAATTTGCACACATGAAGAATATTCTGAACTGTCTACATAATTGGCTTTGTAAGTGGAAATACCCACTTCTCTCCTCTAACACTGGTCTCATGGCAAAGTACAAAAAAAACAAAACAAAACTCCACCACTTCAACTGCCCGTGTCCCTATAAAACAGGGAACTCCATTACCATTAATTGTTTAAATCAGAAATTTAAAAATAAATAAATAAGCTTTTATGAAAATTTTATGAAGCTCTTATGGATGTTTTGGCAGAATCCACCAACAGTAAAGTTGTCCATCTCCATCTACTGCTCTGGCTCTGGGTCCTCGGCATGTGCACGTATCCTGACCCCAGGCCTTCAAGCTAACACCAGTCTGCGTTGTCAGTATCCTGGTATCTTTTGGTAAGTCCTATCTCTCATTCTGCATTTGGTGAAATTTTAAAGCCCATTTACTGTTTCATGTTATGTAGGAAACTTTGACAACTATGGAATTGTTACTTCCTTTTTCTTACCTGCTTTTAACCAGCACTCTCTTCTAGAAGTGGACAGAAGAGAACATAATTCAGTTAGAATTACAGAAATTGTAACATGGCAAGTAACAAATGGAACTGACCATATTTGTAGGGAACAAAGGAATGGCCCTTGTGAATGGAAGGTATGAGATTACATACTACTTTTTGTGCACAGTGAATATTTCACATAACTTTACCTTTAGCTTGACAATTTAAATGCAGGCTGTGAATTTTTCCACAAAGCCTAAACCAAAGCAGGCATAATAGAATTAAAAACTAAGTAAGGTTTGCTTTATTTCCTATGCACATAAATTTAAAAAGGCAAATAAGGCCTTGGGGAGATCATCTTAGCAGATAATTATTTATGTATAAGAACACTAAAATACTATTAATATTATATCAGGGTCTTGGTGCTACCATTTTAAACAAATCAAGAATAACAATAGAAACATTCAAGCTTGAAAGATCAAAGCATGTTCTCTTTCAAAGTTCTTTCTAAGTGGAGGAAGAAAATCTTGACAGGATCTTACTATTCTTGTACAGCAAATAACCTGCATTGTTCTATAAAATATTTAAGAGAATACTTTCATTTGTTATTGCTATTGTTTTTTTGCCATTGTTTTATTTTTGTTACAGTCTTTCACAAAACCTTTTCAATAATAATTAATTCAGCTACCAAATGCTATAGCTACACTTATGAGTTTACTCATCTAATCTGAGTCTCCATCAATCTAAGTACAAAATGACTACTAACAAAGTTATTAAAGAGAGTACTTCTTCAATCTGATGAAAAAAATAGCCCATTGTTATCAGTATTGAGTCCCAAATACAGGCCAAACTAAAGTTTTTAAAGAAAACACAGGGGAGGAAAACCTGAGAGGTAGTATCTTCCTTTGGCGACTGAGGTAATAGAATACAATGAAAGATTGTACCATGACACAGTGAGGTATGCAAATAGTAGTCTAACATACTAACATAAAAAGATGCAAACTGGATGAGAAGCCAGCCCAATTTGTAGACTATATCAACCTACAAGGCATGCTAACAGTTCTCAGGGTTCACCTACACACACATTTTCAGTATAAGTACTTTATTTTCGTTCATAGGCCTCCTCCCTCCATCAGTCATTTATAGATGTCAAAACACAACCTCCTCATCATGTAGCCTTCCATTTTTTCAGGTTTATACAAAAGTTTTATACAAAAGAGGTGGAACCAAAGAATCTATTTCAATAGGGAAATTCTGATCCCTGGACCCTGTGACAATTAGGCTGATTTCTCAGTGATCATTTTCATGCATTGTCTCATCTTTTTTTCCTTTGATCCCATTCCTCCTAGCTCTACCTGTAAGACTCCTGGCTATCCACATTTTCCTGATGCCTTCAGAAACTTGTTCTTCTGCTGGGATAGTACCCTAGAGGCAGAGTGCAAGCAAGAGTACATGTGTGCATGCACAGAAGTAATATTCTCAAAATATTCAGTGCAGGTCTTGAGAAAAGGTTAAGCCTTAATGTCAACAATTAACCTCAGACAACATTTCCTTCCTCCTCTCTTCTCATAAAAACATCTGGCTCCTGTTCATTTGGTTACAGAAATCTCAATATTATCTGTACCATGCTATTTATTGTACTGTCATGTTTTTAGATGATGATACCTAGGGACAAAGTTATTACCAATTATTACTATTATGGGAACATCATAGAAGCATGGGTCGCATTGCCTCACTTTTCAAGCTTGTCCAGGTCCCTCTGGATGGCATCCCATCCCTCTGGCCTGTGAACTGCACCACTCAGCTTGGTGTCATCTGCAAACTTGCTGAGGGTGCACTCAATCCCAGTCTCTAAATCACTGGTGAAGATACTAAATAGCATTGGTCATAGTATGGACCCCTGAGGGACATCACTTGTCACCGATCTCCATCTGGACATTGAGCCATTAACAAGTCTCTGGATGCGACTGCCAGGCCATTTCTTCACCTGGTTCATTCATCAAATCCATCTCTATCCAATTTAGAGAGAAGGATGTTGTGAGGGACCATGTCTGAGGTATGCATCACTAACTTAATTTGGGTTTTGCTCAGAAACATCATGTGTAGGTCAGTATACAGTACACAATTTAAGTAATTTTCCAAGCACTTAATAAAAATCCCCTCTTGGAAATTAAAGGAAGCTTTTAAACCTCAGAAACAAAGATGCAAAGTTGTTTTCCAAAAGCAGTAATGCCAGTAAATAAGATATACCTTTGAAGATAAAGCTTCACAAGGAAATTATGAACTGACTGTAAAAGTCAGTGACTCAAATCAACAACATGTATGGATTCTCCTTGACCAAGACCAATCCTACACTTCAAAGTTTTACTCTTCACCTAAGTTTGTATTTAACAAGAATCCTCTCTTGTTTTTTATAACAAACAAAGCTTAATTTCTGACAGCAGGAAAAAAAAAAATTGTTTTAAGGATGAAATTAAAGATGTGCTGCAAATTGTTTGTTACAGGTTTGCTATAACGTTCTGGTTTTACCTTAAAAATACTCTTATTTGAAATAGTGTTTAATTAAGCTACAAGTAACACAGTGTAAATGAGCTTGTACACAGATGAAGAGCAGAATGGCGTAAGACTGAGATCTTGCTGTCTTCCTGAGACTCTAGAATAATAAGCTCACGATGAAAGCATGTTTCTCTACTCCTAAAAGCAGTCTGCTCAAAGTCAGTCTTCAGGAAACTATAAAACACTAAGCTACAAGTACCTGAGCTGAGACTAAAAAACAGCTTTTGACTGGGGACAGTGAGGTCCATCCCTACCAGAACACTTGCACTGCTCAGTAAAAGCTGATTAGTACTTCCCCTTCAGGCCAAGCATGGATGGTATGGATACTAGCATCAAGCCTGGCACACGAAACTCCAGAGTAAGAATTACATGCCCAGAGAGGGAGAAAACTATGCTTATGTGGTATTCCATATATAATTTCATTCATTTTAATTAGAGTCAAAGCTTGTCTTACTTCAGTTTGCAATCCAGAAGAAGAGATGACAACAAAATCCATCAAAGTTCTTTCTACTTACAATTTAGACAAAAGTGGGTAACTGTGCCGGACTTAGGACTGATTTGGGCTTTTTCTTTTTTACAGATAAAAGCGATATTACCAATGCTGCCTCAGACTCTTGCATAATTCCTCTTTGCCTGGGTTGTGGAATGTCTCAGATGGTACAGTTGAAAAATAACTTTTATATCCACTGTCCGTGTTGCAAGCTCATGTATTATTCAGCCATTGTACTTGGTTGAAATGCAGTTGATTACATTTGCCTTTTTTTCAGCAAGGGAAAACAAAAAACCTGTTTTCTTGGTTATCACTAGCACATTGCCAAATTAGAGCTTGTAATAATCAGTTGATAAAATACATCTGAATGAGCCATAGAAATTATAATTAGTAAAATTTTAAAATTCTTTCTCCCTTTTACTAACAACAATGGAACCAGCAACATACCTCTTTTTTCTCTGTGAACTTCTTCCAAAAGCTTCTCTTGCTTTTTTATCTGCTTAAAGAGAGACTGATGTTCAGCCTCCTTCATCTGTGTGAAGTGCTTGAGCTGTTCTCGGCTCTGCAGCAAGTAACATCTCAGCTTTTTTTCTTTACTTTCTCTCTCCTTTACCTCCTCACACAGCCACTGAAGCTTAGTCTATGTTAAAGAAAAGGGACAATAAAAAGTAAAGCATTCTAACGAAAATAAGAGAACAAAAATGTTAATCGATCAAATTATCTTTGCAGCCACAGATAACTCATTTGTACATGTTACTGAAGAATAATAATAAGGAACATTCAGATAAACTAAGAGGACATATGTTGACTTCTAAAGATTCTCAAAAGACAGATACATTCTGGCTGATAATTTTATGTGAAGAAGGAATACACAGCATTTTTTTTTTTTAAAATCAGAAGCATGAATTTGCTAGGGTAAGTATAGAAGTTCTCATTCAATTAATGTATACATAGACACCAATACATACTCAGTCCTTTCAGAATACCTTTCTCTCTCTATTCTACGTTGACAGAAATTAAAGCATTTATTCATTCTAAAAAAGTGAAATCAATCCTTTCTGGTTTGCAAAAGTTTATATATAAGGTTCATGCAGAGGAATATATGTAAAAAAAAAAAAGAGCTCATAGATAAGATAAATCATGGTCGATATAGTAAATCTAGAAGTGGCAAAAATTAATTCTTTCACAATGCCTATTTAAAAGAAAAAAGGGGGGATTTTAAGTATTCATTCTAGACTTCCCTCTAGCAGCTAAAGAAACTTAATTTAAAAATGTATGGAAATGAAAGGTCTGTTTAATAATAAGTCAGTATCACTTTTTTAAACTAAGAAAATATTTCCTGCATATCTATAGTGGCAGTCTTTCTTGTCTTACCAAGTCTTACATAGACATTATATCATCAATAACCTTACGTTATCTTACATACAAACAGATGAAATTTTTCTTTAACTCAGTTCCCCTGTAGCTTTGACCTTTTTACATGAAGAAAAAAAAAAAAAAGAAAAAAGCATGTCTTCTGCAATTTCTTGTGATCATGAGAAACTTTTAAAGGATATTGGGATAAGAAATGTGTTTGTGTGCGTGAGTTGAGGAAGTAGAAGGAAAGCTGCAAAATGAAAGCCAAATGTTATAAGATACCAGTCATCACTTTCAGGTTTTCAAACATGTCAAAGATGTCCCTGCCCACGGTCCCTGCCAACCCAAACCATTCTGTGGCTCTACAATTCTACATGAGCACCTACATTATAGGATTCAAAAGCTTCAAACAACGGGGGAAGGAAAATAGTTCATTTTCCACAAATCCAATCTAATATCCTTTACAGTTAATAAATAACGGCCTTATTTAAAATTATTTCCTGCTTTGTTATAACCTTGGAAAAGAAACTTAACTATGGTCTCATTATTTTCTTGTCTGAAAATAACTGAACCAGACCTAAAAGCTATCACTAAAATTACTTCAATGCATTTTTTGTAAAAACAGCATTGGTATTTATTTTGCTATGGAGATGGCTATTTCTTGCTGATAACAAAATTTGGAAAATTATTCCATCAGTTGAAATAACAACCTGGGAATATCAGAATTATTGTCAATGGGATGCTTTTGTATTTTTCCTTTTCCCCTTTAAGTGCCTTTTCCAACACACTTTCAACTGAATGATTATAACTACTGGATATTAGCTTACTCAGGAAAATTTCTGGAGGTTTGACTATTACCTTTGTTTCTGCCAACCAGCGATGAGGATCATTCAGCACTGTTGGTGTAAGCGATATTGCCTACGGAATAGTAGGGGAGAAAAATAGGCATAAAACCCAGAATTAGACACAGAAAGGAGAAAGTCTTTCCTGCTTACTGGAAACTCATCAAATAAATATTCTTTGCTAAAAATCCAGCTTGGAAATGGTTTATTAGAACTATTTAACCATAAATCAGTCGTATTGAAAAGCAAATTATGCAAACTCACTGATTTTGTTTAAAGGTGCAATTATAGTAAGTTGTATTCCAAATCTGTACTAATTTCTCCTAAGAGTCACTACAATGACGCATTTTGAACATCCCTAGAACACATCTCTGCATCAAGGTGTATATTCTCGGTTTGACACTGTACATTTTTTGAAAACATAATATTTCCAAATAATACAGTCAGACTCTACTTTAAAATGACTGTTTCTTAAGAAAATGCCAACTTCAAAGGCATTCAACTGTTTTTTCCCCTCCATTATGCAGAAAAAGTGCCTGCACGTAAGTACAAGTAGCAGAACCAACTGTTGTTAGTCACCGAACTGTTATCAGTTTATTTATAAAAATACTATGTGCAACATGACAAGTGCCTTATCAAAAAATAAAAAAGCACAACTCCCCAAAATCTTTAAATGTTAAACATCTTAAATGTTTTCATGAAAATGACAAATCCCTTGCTTTGAATATTTGATAAGCATAAAAAAAAATCGTAATCTTCGCTAAGTGGATAAAAAAGAAACTTGTGCTGGAATACTTCATACGGTGAGAAAATGTGATACGTCTTTTTTCTGCTTTCAAACTGAACTATGTGAAACTTGTTCTAAAGGTGTATATATATATATATACACGCATATACACACACACATACACACACACTTTCTATATTACCTTTTTAAATATTAGTGATAATAGATTCTTTTTCCCCGAGTTGATACACAAGAGGGAAAAAAATGTCTCATACACAGCTCTCTCAACTGAAATTTATTTCAAATCAAGTAAACTATTCACCTTATGTCCAAGCTCACCCTTTATCTCATGTGGTCCTATCCCATGATTACTACATTGTGCCTTCCTCTAATTTAAAGGTTTTGTAGGGATTTTGATTGTTTGTTTGTTTTTACTTTACCAAATTTTGCAATTCAGCGAGTCTTTACATACTTTTAGTCCTGGTCCAATAATTTTTGGAACTAGCATATTTCTTTAAGAGGTATTTATATCGGACTGATTAACTACATTGAGACCAAAGATGCCTAAACAGCACCATCTAATTATGTACATACATATGAAATGTTTTATGTGAAAATTATCACTACCTAAGGCCACAGTTGAAAATAAATGCTTTAACAGGCATGTTGACCATGACTTCCCAAAGCAATGCACACCTGGAATTTGTGACTTCCGTAGCAGCAGATCTCATTCTGTGCAACCAAATTTAAACGCAGCAGTATTCAGTTTATAGTTTAAGCATAATGGGTATAGTTATTGCAAGCATAAGATTTCTTATAATGAAAGACTGATTAGAAGAATAAATTTGAACAATACATGTGCAATTCTTTGCTTAGAACACTCGTATGCAGTGATTATAAAAAATTCAGTACGTTTTTCATCAGGGAAGACTAAGCCTGCCATTTACATTCTCTGAATGCAAGTATTTATCCATTGAAGTCCTCATTGCTCACCTCAGTTGCAATAGCAACTTCTTGAAGTAAAGTTGTCTGAAACCTTTCAGAAACCTTGGCAATACCTAAAGTACTGGGCAGAGGAACAATATAACAAAAGGAAACTTCTTACCTTTTTTAAAAAAAATTCAGACCAGGTACCACAACACTGTGTAACATTTGCTTTCACATTAGCTGTCTAATCAAAAATTACGTTTCAAATCTGTTTTTTAAGTTTGTCTGTGATAAACAGTTAAAGGGGATAGATAAATAAAGACAACTGTGAAAATGGGGATCAGCAAAACTTTACCCAGAAGACAAAAAAAAAAAACACAACACACCCACACTCTGCAGGAGGCAGGAAGCAAGCCCAAGAAGCAAGCCCAAGAAGATTCAGTGATCAAGAATCTGGCAACTATAGCAGATCACAAGGACTCAATAAAAAAGATCTGTAAGGATACAGAGGAGAAAGCTTTTTTTGTCAAATACATTTTTTTAGAATTCTCATATGTTTGCATGCTGCAACATCCCAACTTCACAGGTAAGTGGCAAAAAAGGCACAATCATACTACAAGGCTGAAACAAAGTGACTTCTCTCCACATCTTCAAACAAAACAGGTTAGGAGATAAAATAGAAAATAAAACAAGGGAAAAATACTTAAAATATAATGGATTTTCAGTGTCAATGCTGAAAAAATTCTATTTCAAACACAGCCCATGTAAGCAACGAGGAACTGTAGAGTAGAAAGCATGATCTGTTTAAATAGCAAGACAAAAAGTGCAAGTCCAAGTGCATTCTATGCTTACATCTAAGGCTAAAAAGCCACCAGGTCAAGCACTTGTGACCTAAATACCCGTGATGCCAGTGAGTATGGCAACAAGCTGAGATGACTGTCTGTTTTCTTTATTCCCAGTTTGTACAATGTCATTTTAAGGGGATTAGTCATGTAGAATCTTCTGGAGGGAGGAAGAGAGAGTTTTGTCCCTGGGAAGCAAATGAGAATGCTCAGGAAAAAAGTGAATAGGAGGATGGAGGAGAAGTAAAAGAGTGGAAAAAAACCCAAAGAAACAGTTACAGCAAGCTACAAGTTTCCTGAAACTTTGAGTCTGAATTTTCTGGATACAAGGACCTGCTCCACAAAAAAGGAGGTTATAAACTCTTCTCACTTCCAGCATTTACTTCTCTAGTTAAAAAACAAAGCATCTAAATGAATTTTTAATAAAAATCATTCTTTCATTTTTCCCCAACTTTAAAAGCCTTTTAGGTCTTTCCTAGGGACTGCCCACCTTTAAGGAGGTGGCCTAGGAAAATCTGCCTCAAAACTCTGGCTGATGTAAGGGCCTTTCACATAAGAAAACAAAAGGCGAAATATTTCTCCCCAAAAAAATTGGCAAAAGAAAGCAGTAATGATTAACACATGGGCAGATCTTTACAGTATCTGATTCTAATATCTAATAATGTACATCTGTACCAGTTAAATAAATATCCATAATCCTACTGTCCATAAATTATCTATAC
The DNA here is from genome assembly GCA_013400335.1 of Eurystomus gularis. NCBI lineage: Eukaryota > Metazoa > Chordata > Aves > Coraciiformes > Coraciidae > Eurystomus > Eurystomus gularis. Next base: position 10,355 of record VZZY01010864.1, on the reverse strand, counting down.
CAGTTAAGTGATAGGAGATAACACAAATATTGCTAGAAACATTCATAAAAAAAAAATAACAAAATCTGCAGCATAGTTAAAACTTAGAATTACTTTTAATTTCTCCATGGAGTCCCGAGAAAAGATTTCACAAGCAGCATCAATCTCACTTCCTATCACGGCAAAAATGGATTCCTGTTCTATTGCTAAGTGACGCAGCTGATCCTTAAACTTTAGTTTGACTTCATCCATCCTTCTCAAATGATCTTCTTCACTGCTGATCTGTTTATCCTGGAGTGAAAGAGGAAAAACAAAACAAAGAAATTATTGCATTAATAATATGACATACATCAGCAGCAATATGTCTTTGAATCTTATAATCACACTATACTCAGTCATGCACCAAGTTCAGCTCCTTGCCATGGAAAATAACATCTTCTAACAGTACTCAACTTCCTCTTGACTTTCCTTATTCTCCTGTAAATCAGTTATGAAGAAACTGCTACCAAATCAAAACCCAACAATCATACAGCCTATTTGCAGAGTCAAAACCAGACATTCTGTTATAAATCTCTTTTTCACAAATAGAAAGAGTGCTCACAACAAATCCTCCCCTTATTATCTGAACCAGTTATAGGCATCTAATATCTGTCATCACAAAAATAGATCCATGAGGAAAATCTGTACTGGTAGTCAGTGTGTTCTCAAATGAAAAAGTATTCAAAGAATATCTCATAGGACAGTGGCTGGCACTGAGGAAAGCATTTTATGTTATCATCCAGTATCAGAAAGAATATTAAATGTTACACATACTTCTAAAATTCAGATTCTCTTCTATTATGATAGAGACACTATATAAAACTGAACCCAGTAGTTTTACCATATATTGAATTATGTATTGCAATTAATATAATAAAACTCTCTTGTAAGAAGAAGTGAAATTGGTTCACACTTATCTGCTGCTGAGATCAGGAGGATGTAATGAAGCAAAAGGTAAACACTTTAAAAGGCACATTTCAGTATATGCAAGTGCACTGAGAATGGTAAGGGAAGCGAGAATAATAATTTTGAGAAGTTATTAAATACGAACCTCTGCAATGGCAAGGTGCAAATGTTTACATTTATTGGAAATCTTCATACGCTGCTGTCATGACACACCACTGTGGGGCTAGGTAATACGTAAAATACAAGTTCTGTGAGTGATTCTATGATACAAATGAAATCATAGAATCATTGAGTTTGAAAAAGGCCTTTCAGATCAAGTCCAACTGTTAACCCAGCACTGCCAAGTCCACCACTAAACCATGTCCCTCAGCACTGCATCTATATGTCTTTTAAATCCCTCCAGGGATGATGACTCCACTTCCCCGGGCAGCCTATTCCAGTGCTTTTGTTGAAGAAATTTTTCCTAACACCCAACCTAAACCTCCCCTGGCACAATGAAAGGCCATTTCTGCTTATCCTATCGCTTGTTACTTGAGAGAAAAGATATACACTCACCTCTCTACAACCTCCTTCCAGGTACTTGTATACATATCTATAGGTGTTACATCTATTAGCAAAATAGGTGTTTTTTAACATAGGTGACCTTGAAATGTGAAAAAGACATACCTAATAATGAGCCTGATTTTTTCATTTAATTCATACAAAAACACTTGAGTTACTAAATATTTCAAACTGAAGGGATCACAAGAACTGTTAATATGCACAGGTTTCAGTATTTCTGCACAACCCATATGGGAGTTGAAACAGCCATTCTGATCTAGACCAGTATTCTGAAGATAGTAAGATTGCATTATATATGCTTCCAGTGCCAGCATTCTATGCTATCTCACTGGGGGATGAAGGATTGAGAGTAGCCCTGTAGAGGACTCAAAAGTACTGGTGGATGAAAAGTTGGACATGAGCTAGCAATATGCACACACAGACCAGAAGGCCAACCGTATCCTGGGCTGCATCAAAAGCAGGGTGACCAGCAGGTTGAGGGAGGTGATTCTGCTGCCCTACTCTGCTCTGGTGAGACCTCACCTGGAATGCTGTGTCCAGCTTTGGAGTCCTCAGCACAAGAAAGACATGGACCTATTGGAGCAGGTCCAGAGGAGGGCCACAAAAATGATCAGAGGGCTGGAACACCTCTCCTCTGAAGAAAGGCTGAGAGAGTTGGGGTTGTTCAGCTTGGAGAAGAGAAAGCTCCAGGGAGACCTTAGTGCAGCCTTTCAGTACTTAAAGGGGGCCTATAAGAAAGATTGGGGCAGTCTTTTTAGCAGGGCCTTTTGTGACAGGACAAGGGATAATGGCTTTAAAATAAAGGGGTGGAGATTTAGACCAGATATAAGGAAGAATTTTTTTTTTTTTGATGGGGGTGGTGAAACACTGGCACAGGTTGTCCAGAGAGGTGGTAGATGCCCCATCCCTGAAGACATTCAAGGTCAAGCTGGACAGAGCTCTGAGCAACCTGACCTAGTTGAAGATGTCCCTGCTCATTGCAGAGGGGTTGGACTAGACGGCCTTTAAAGGTCCCTTTCAACCCCAAGTATTCTATGATTCTATGATTAGTCACTGAATGCAGTCCATCACATGCCAACGCTCACTCCCAAAGACCATGAGTAAAAGAATATATAACAGTATTTTTTCCTTTGTTTTTCATCTGTCAACATTCCTCAACACTACTTTCAAAGCCTATAGGAGATATGAAGTCACTAATGGCTCAGAAGTGCACAGAAGGAAAAGAAACATAAAATGTTACCATTATTCTCTGTCCCTCACCTTTCATGGAGAAAAAAAATAATATATATAATACCTGTGTTTCTTTGAATTAGTATTTGCACTAAGGACATAATGGCATTAAAAAGTATAAAAAGTGTGGAAAAGGAAAAGGGATAATTGTTTTGTAACAGAATAGGCTTCTGCAAATACCACAATATGACAGCTAGTACGAGATTTCTCAAGAGATAACATTATCATTTCGCCCATCTTAACTCCCCTTTTGACAATCCACAATAAAGCCACAGCAGTAAACACTCTCTTAAGTTAACCAACTAATGCAATCAAGGACTGTGTGCTTAAAAGCTTCTCTCTTTTTTTCAGCCTAGAGATAAAAGATCATACTGATCTAAAAGCTGTATTTTCCCAATACTAGGTAAGGTCAGAGCTAGTTTACAACTGACTGCAGAAAGCTATGTAGCCCCCTACAAACACATTTCCATAGTTATAGGTATTATAGTGCTAAAATTCCAACCTAGAAAAAAACCCACATTTTTCAATTTTCATTTGATGCACTTTTAATTAATATGACAAGTTGAGCTTTTAAAGTACTGTTAGTTTAGCAAGGCAAGAGAAATGCCAGATTTACATTTTTCTCATTCCATACTTTCAAAAAAAACCGAAACAAAACACCCCAACATTTTTCTCTCAGGGGGTCAGTAGTCACAGCACAGTGACTGACAGTCAGTGTATGCTGACAACATTAGCAGTATGACAAAAGGAGCTAATAGCATTTCCAATCACTTTACCTATGTTCAGCTTAAGCCCATTAGATTTTTAAGCTCAACATCTAACTGATGTTGTGCACTTAGTTTATAACAATAAAATACGAGTTGAAATTAAACTGAAAAACCTGCAAAGCCACAAAGGACCTACAATTGAAATTATTGGGCTAATGAAGAATTATCTGATGATTATACAGTGGTTCATGTGAAGTGAATGAACAAACCTCTTGTATCACATTACAAGATGTCTATATAAATGCCTATATAAAAAAAAATTATTTTCACAAGGATGAGAAAGTATTAAATTGACATAGAAGAACAAGAACCTTCCAGCTAGAGGCTAAAACACTGATTTTTTTAAAATGAGGATATAACAACAAATTTCTAAGCAATTTCCTGCAGGACGCACAATTTTTTTTTTCCTGGAATTACAATCTAGGAAATCAAATTTGTCAAAAATGAGAAAACATCATTTTCAATGTTGTCTTAATAAGAATTAATCAAATACTGACTGGGATGTACTTTACATTGGAGAAGGTAAAACTTCACCCATGTATAGAAATTCTTACCTGAAATCACAATGGTGCAGTAAGAGAAATTTAAGATATAAAACCAGAGCAATGTAAAATACATTCATGTTAAAAAAAAAAAAGTAAATTAAAAAGCAATGCTGTGGAACCAATCATGGAAAGAAAGAACTCAAGAAAGCAGAAGAGGGGTTACAAAATAAATTCTTCAGCAACTCTGTATTTACCATTAGATTTTTGAAAAGAAAGGCTGACAACTCCAGGTTGTGAGACTGCAAATTAATATTTGATAGTAAATAGTAATAAACAGGACTCTAGGCAAAAAGAATGGCTGGCAGTGTCCCTCTCTAGAAATACTGTGCCAGTACAAGAAAGGGATGTGAATTTCTTTAAAAATTTGCTGTGTTTCCATGAATTCTCACCAAGTTACTTAGAATTTCTTTTACCATGCTTACATTTCTTATCTACTTCAAATTATCTCTAAATTATTCATAACTGCACTGCAACTTTAATATGAAAAAAAACTAGAAGCATTTGATAAAACATTTTTAGTTACCTCTATTAGAAATAGGGCAGGCAATTTCTACTCCTAAATAGTATTAGCAAATCATTGGAGGGATGTAGTTCATGAGTCAGTCAAAGCAGTTTTGCCTCCTTTGATTTATATCAAAACTGTGTACTACAGAATGACCATGTATATTCTTTAACATGTACATATATTTTTGTATTTCAAGTTTACCACCTTTTTCTATAATTCATCATTTATTTTAGCTATTTTTCACCAGAGGTTGACGAACCAAGGTTAAAACCAGGTAAGTTTACCTTTTTCTCCAATTCTTGTTTTACAAACTCACATTTCCGCCTGAGTTTTATATTTTCTTCTTCATTTTGGGTCAATTCTTCTGCCAATTTATCACACTCAATTTTTATCTTCTCCAGTTGTCGACATTGATTCTTGACTAAGTTTTTCTCTTCTACAAGTTCCATCTGATGATAATGGAAAAACAGATTACAGAGTCACTATATGGTTATTTTAAAACATTCCCAGAGTGTAGAGTTTTGAATGCATGGAACATTATGGAAGGACAATTCTATTTAATTTTCTACATTTAAGTTATATTAAGTGCCATCACTTATCTGAACAGGGAAAACATGTATCACAGAGTTATAGAACCATACAGACTTTTAAAAGCAGTAAATAGAAGTCTCAGATTCTGCATTTCAACTCTGCTACGCTCATCAGCTTACATCACCTTAAGAAGCCCAGTACTTATGCAGCTTTTCCATTACCGAAATAATTTGGAATCAGAAAGTCTAAAACTATTATTTCACTTCAGGACCTAATACTAAATTTGTATCTGCAAGGAAATAACTGCAAAGATTTGGTATTTTTCAATTCTAGAATTATGGGGGTTTAATGTTATTCATGGAAACATCACAGAGGAAAATGAAGAAAACATTTAAGGGCCCTGAAAACCCTAAATAGGTGAATTACTAAAGTATATTGGTTTCTAGTGGAAAAGATAACTCACTGAAATGGATAAATTGAGAAATTTTATATATTATCTAGAAAACAAAAAAATACACAAAAAGGACACACATATTATTCAAAAACAGCTTCACATTTGATGAATTGTGGGATGCAGTTACAGAAAAAAAAAAAACAAAAAAAAAACCACCAAACCTGCAGAGTAAATTCCCTCCTGAGGAAAAGCAAAAATTCTCTTCTCTACACTATAAGTTTTATGAGGAAGAAGGGTAACGAAAGAACTTTTATGAGTTAATTTAGACATCAGAGTTAACAAAGAACAAAAGCTCCTCTAAAGGACAATTCCGAGAAAGAACTTGTGTGTCTTACGTCCACAAAGACAAGCCTCACAAACATTTTCTGTAAATATACCTATAAAAATCACCTTTTCAGTTCCTATTAAAGGTAACTGTATTATAACACCTATGCAGATGGAGACAATCCAAGTATCAAATTCCTCACTTACATTACCTTTGAGACAATGAAGAATGATAATTTTTATTAATTTTCAGTATGGTTAAGGCAGATGTGACCATAATTAAATGCATCTGGATTGAACTTATCTTCCACATCTGATGACATTCAGGAAAAAAAGAACTACATCCACTTGGCATATGTAAAGAAATACACATATATACACAATTTTGTATTTATGAATACATATCTCTTTGTAATCTTACATTAAATTTTAATACTTGAAAGTGCTGTCAGGCATAAGGACATTTTGTATTTCACTGTTCTAAGAGAACAAGGATGTTTTTAAAGCTAATGAGGGCATGAAGTTAAATTAGGGGACAGATTCAGATCTTCTGAACACATAGCTGATTGGGGACCACTATGCAAACCAGTTAATTTCCTATGTTTATTTTATCTATCACTCTAAATAATAAAAAAAGAGGCATTCTAGAGATACCAGTTGGGAATCTCTTAGGATGTTCTAGCAGAAATAGAATTAAAAGCTAAAACACCAGAATCTCAGTACTGAGACAGTAGGATCCTTCTCAACATAGACACCTCGTATAAAATTCTATGTTCTTCTCCAGTTCTACTACAACATACAATATTCCTGTGGGAAGGTAGGTACTAGCCCAGAAAATCCTTAAGTACCTTATATTTTTTCAATCCAGTATAGCACTACAGAAAGCCAGACAAGAGTGAAGTGGCAAGTATCATATAGAGGAGGCAAGAGAGGTAGGAACAGTAAGGATCAAAAGTCACTTCTTTTTACAATCTCTGCAGCAGTTGGTCCTGTAAACACAGGGCTCTGCACCCTTAATTTCCTGAAAGTAACTCATCAAAACTCTTCCCCTAGCTAAGTTTAAGGCTTTGGGTCTTAATAAATGTGTTAAATTTTTCTTTGCTCCCCAAGTCTCTCCCAACTAACCTTTATTTTTAAGATTTTAACATTAACAGCCTTTGGATAAGGTTATGTAAATTCCTTCCCAAAAGCAGTTACCAAGGTTGGACGATGCTGAGGCATAAATATGGTCAAGACTGTTACTGTAACAGTAAAAGACAACTGATTACCAGGCACACTTTTTTTTTTAAAAGAAAAAGGGTAATAGGTAAAAAAACCCAAACAAACCCTTTCTGTTGGACCTCCCTAAACTCTTACACTAATGCCACAAGATTTAAATACAGTTTGATAAAATGTATGCTGTTTACCTTAATTTGGAAGAAAAGTACGTCAATAAAAGCAAAACCCAATTGAATATAATGAGTTCAGACAAAAAGTAACTGTATCATCTGCACAATGACATGTTCTCATCAGATCATCCTACAGATGATTATCTATTTTGCTGCACTTACAGTCTTTGAATCAAAAGAATATTATGCATTAACATTTTCTGTCCTTTGAAAATAAGCTGCCTACCCTAACATCTTACAAAATTCATCTCCCTCAAGCCTCTGCTCATCTCTGTTTCAGAGACACAGCTGTAAAAAACCATGTATGTAGATTAAGGATTCTGGGAAAGTCATGGCACTGTAAAGAAAGAAATGAAATCTTAAATATTCTATTTAGGTGCAACAAGGCCCTTACTCTAAGATTGCTCCTTCTGTAGAAGAGGAACACATAGTCATGATCAGCTAAGTTTTTTTATTACTACCATTCAGAATACACTTTCCTTCTCTCCCCTTGATATTAAGTGTATAGTCTTAATTTCAATCTCATTGTCAAAGAACACAAACATACTTGGGCAGATCATTTAAACACTGCTAGACACATTACAAATCAAGTCCTCAATGTTAAGCACTGCTGTCAAAATATGTTTATTTTAATGATCCTTCCACTAACAATCATCTAGGGTTTTTTATTGCTTTCTTCATTAAATACTTTGTTACCAAATGCTTAAGAATTACTGTCAATTATTATGCCATGAATGACATATTAAATAAGTAACCATCCTTTTCTAAGTATCATCAATTTATAAATGCAAAAATGTGGAAAACACACATTTTAAACTAGCTGCATATTTGTGAGAAGAGAAAGGAAATAAACATGCTTACTTATGAAGTAGCTCATGAGTCACTTAAGCTTTGATTAAGGATTTCATAGTTTTTCATGGTTAAAATGGTAGAATTTTGACACAAGCAGATTTTTAGTTTGATGAGACTGAGGTGAAAGGCATATTTATAGTGCTTCAGAAGTGCACTCAAAATATGTTGGTGATTTACAACCTATCTGGAAAACTACTGTCTCCATTATTACAGATAGATATGCACATTATTACAACATACAAAATACTATCTTACATATACATTTAATCATGTAATCCAGATTGCTTCCATAGAAGTGCAATATATATCTTATACAACTGTTGACAGTTAATTGTGCTAATTTAGACCACTTCAACTTAACTTTTCAATTTTATTCAGATCACTTAAAGCCCATTTTTTCCCAATAGAGCAGTCTTGAATCAGGAGCAAATTATCTAAACTAAAGACATTAATTTGTTTCTTCATGAATTAAATGCTGTACTTCATCATTTACTATATTAATGTATTCACTTTTCAGAGAAATTGAACAGCAATTAAAAATTCTAAAAACTCTTTGAAACAGAAAGACTATCAAAATTAACCTTAATAAGCATTAGACGTTATCACTATTCACATTCTGAAAGTGATTCCAGATAAAATGACAATATTTCTGCATCACGCAATTTAAACATTTACAAAAAATGCATCATCCTTGAAATACTGCAAGTTCTTTAATAGGGCCATGGCAATAATTGTAAAAATAACAGTTGAAGAAAGGTCTAATCATATTAAAACACTACAGCCTCATACATCTCCTTCTGTTCTGATCACAGATATACCTATTTCACTACTTTTGAACTAAGAAAAGCTTTTGATCTAAAACAGCCACTGTTGCTTTTTTTTTACCCTGAACTTTAAACTTCCATGATGACCTGCAATAAAGCATGTCTTAAATGTTTAAAAGGACATCCTTTATTAGCTTTATCATTCAATAGGGAAAAAAAGAAAAAAAAAGTCTGACATTGGAATTCTTCAGAATAAGTACCTTTAGCATTCTAATCTGAGTCTCTGCATCATCCTTTTCTTGCTTAAGGAGTTTCATGAACTCTTGAACATTTTGTTCATGTTTCATTTTAACATTTTGTAATTCTGATCTAAGATCTGCCATCTCCTGTTGATGAAGTTCTCTTTCCATCTTCAGCTGCCTGTTAGCTGACGTCATCTCTTCATGCTTAGATTCCTGCTGTTTCTTGAGATCTGAGAGGCTCTTATGCAATTCCTTTTTTACTTTCTCCTCTTCTGCTATTCTGTTTGTTAGTTCCACACGTACAGAGCTTAAGTTTTTTACATCTGCTTGCATTTCTAACAGTCTTTCTTGGTCTTTTTTATGCATCAAGTTACTAGTTGCAAGTTCTGTCTTCAACTGTTCCTTTTCAGCTTGCAATTGATTTTGTAGAAAGACTTGCTTTTTCAACTCATTCTCCAATTTATTTACAGTACCTTGAAATTCTTTGATCTCTTCTTCAAGAGATATCTGGTGAGACTTCATTTCATTCAGTTTTACCTCTCTGCAATGGAGGAGCTCTTCCTGCTGGGCTCTCTTTGTAAGCACATCATTCAGCTCTTTCCGTAGGTTTTCTATTTGGTGTACAGCTGAGAGAAGTTGACTTCTGAAGTCCTCCTTTTCTTTGAGGGCCTAGGAAAGAAGAAAAAAATCCAGTGCAACCTAAAGCAATTAAAGAAAATAGTTGGAAAGATGTCCTTAAGACATTCCTAATGTCTAAGGAACAATTAGCACACTTTGTTCTGTGATAATACAAAGGTTTTGCTTGTTATGAACTCAGTTCAAGTGTATTCAGTGTTTCTTTAAATTTAGATACGGAACATTTGTGATCTCGCACTTAAATGATCTAGCCTCCTAAGCAGGGATAGTTAATCTCCTGCTTTTCTCACCCTTTTTATAGGCTGAGATGCATTTCTTTGCTGGTTCCTCCAAATAGCAAGATGGAGGAAATGAGGCAATACAGTAACGCAGCAGAATATAGGGAGAGCTATTGGTGTCACACACAAACA
>VZZY01010863.1:0-23747 GCA_013400335.1 Eurystomus gularis | reverse complement strand
TTGAAGATCATATAGTTCCAACCTCCTTGCCATTCAGGGACCACCTCCCACTAGACCAGGTTACTCAAAGCCTCAGCAAATCTAGACTTGAACACATCCAGTGTTGGGGCACCCACAACCTCCCTGGGCAACCTTTTCCAATGACTCACCACCTTCATAATGAAAAACTTCCTATTTTCTAATCTAAATCTACCCTCTTCCTATCACTACAAGGCCTCATGAAAAGTCCCTCTCCAGCTTTCTCGCAGGCCACCTTCAGGTACTGAAGTCATTGAAAAATAGCATTCCTTTACTAGAAATAAGGTGTATTTACTCTAGCTTTCTGGTGGGGAACAGGGTCACTTTTTGTTCAAAAGCAAGTCTTGTAGAAATTTACTGATTCTGGCAAAACTTTCATCCATACAAATTTATCTGGCTCAGGTAAAGTTTTAAAGCATAGAGAATAAAACCAAAATCATTGCCATAAGCACTCTCTCCAGAATGATGCATTCACTCCCACAACCCATATTTATAAGAGCTAATAACAGCTATTTGCTTTTATAAAGCTCGATTACAGAAAAAAACCTGATTGAATTATTTGGCCTAAATAATACTTTTTAGTCTTTCATTCTCTAAACTGTTTTTTTTGCTACTACTACCCACTATTTTCCCAGCCTCTACTTCCCCTCGTTATTTTAACATGCCTTACATTATTTAAACTTTTATTGGTTCCTGGGAATCTTACTACACTAACTTACAAATTAAATAACATGTGATTTAAATAGCCCAAGCACTGTTCTACAGGAATTAATTCATGAAGTACAATAAATATGGCAAGGATGTAAAATATAACCCTATGCCACTAATTTACTTATGGATCCAAGGAAGCTACTTGATCAAAACTTACAAAATTCCATACCTACAAAGCAGGGATGATGCCTCTTTTACAAAGATCTTTCTGTTACAATACACGTAAAAATGTAAATCTCATTCTTAAAACAAGTTTTAAGCAGTAAAGAAGCACTTATTCTTCACAATTTTGCTTCCTAAAAAAATAAAGCAGGAGTATAGCATAGTAATCAAATTCATGTCTTTGAAATTAATACTTAATTACTCCAAATCAAAATTCCACAGAAAACCACTAAGATTAAAAGGTCAGACAGTATTAAAGCCATTTATTAGAACTGGTAGTCAGGAATAAGATTTGTTATGTCTTCAAACATAAAGGAAGCATTATTCAAGTACTAAAGTTTAAAAATCATGACACAATAATTTGAAGCAGCAACGGCACTGAAATCTGTTTTGAAATTACCAAGTACATTTCTAACACACTCAGTATCTGCGCATAGCACAAAAGACCAATTACCACAGAAGTATTATCTGTTTTCACAGCTGTATTAGTAAACTTGCTTAAGCTATCTACATTTGCCTCTGAAGTATTGAGGCTAAGTATTCAGCTTCAGTAGAAATTATAGAGAAAACCCATATGCCCCAGTCATTAACAATTGCATAGCCATCTTTGTCAGTGCATGTATCAACCTGCTCTAACCCTTGTTTCCTTCTGGACACTTGGTTTCTTCTTAGAACAAAATTCCAGCATATTTAGGAAAATCGTAACATGGGAAACATCACCTATAAGAATCTCAACCCCAACTGTATCTAAGGCCTAATAGCAATAAAAATAATACCTTTTAAAAAAAAAAAAAAAGCCAACAACAGCAAAATACTCCCTCCATGCAGCTCACACATGTGAAATACAAAACCAGAGGATTTCAGTAAAGTAATATTTTTACCTTAGAAAACAATCAGAATTGTCTTACACAACACTTACATTTGAATAGCAATGAACTAGAACACACATCAGACTAAACCTTTACTGAAAAGAAATCTGGTAAAAATATTTTGGCTTAGACTTTTTTTTTTTAATAAATAGTCACTCAACAGTAGGCAACAGAAGACAAATACATAGACTCACACCCCTTCTCTTTGTGGTACAATATCAGGGAAATACTTAAATATTATGAAATACTTCAATTAGCCATAGAAGTTAGCTACTAACCTTAGCTGCTCAGTAAGCCTCAGGAAGAACAAACAAACAAAATCTCATTGCACTTAGCTTAGATTGATAAAGCTACCTTGTATACCCAGGGAATACACTTCAGCTGGGCCAAATTGGAGCCCAGTGGGGACCAATGGGCAAAAAAATGGTTATCACGTGATGTAAATGACGAAATCAAGGATATTCACTAGTTTCTATTGACCCAGCCCTGTGCTGGAGTGCTACAGTTTGCAGCAGGACAAACCTCCCTGTTTCTGCTATACTATGTCTTATCTCCATGGTCAGGAGGAACTTGGTGTGTTGTCCCTGGGGTGGGTGAGGGATTGTGGGAATGTTCTTCCTCATGTTAGGCAGTTCTGCCTAATACTTCCACCCCTCCCTAACCTCCTTTAACAAAGGAACATAACAATGCACATGAAATTATATAGGTTAAATTGATAGAATCTGGTAATCTTTCCTAGGTGAAGCTACCACAGTAAACTGTATAATCTCCTACTCCCCAGAGGAACTCCATCATATCAGACATACTGACTGTAGTACAGAACATTATTTTGTAGAAGTGGATGTTTCTTCCTGTTTAAATGTATGCAGTCATGCTAAGCATCTGAAAAGCAAGCTCCATTTAGTGTTTCAAATTACATGTCTTAAGTAGTATCTGATATTCATAAAACACCTCCACAGTTTTGCATCCGTAGCATTCAGAAACAAAACCATTTTACAAGATTTAATGTTTTGATTATTATTATTGTTTCTCTCACCACTAAGACATTAATAGTGATTTTGCAATTAAGCAAACCAGAACTCAAGCTGCGACCTTGAGAATCTGAGTGTTCCACACATTTTGCAGTGTACTATAAACAAAGAGGACAAAGAAAAGCAAGAAAGGCTTTATTTTAGCTGAGCATTTTTCAAACATGACAAAGGGCAGCTCCTCAGTTCCTGTATGGACTTCTGCCAAGTTGTCACAGTCCAAACACAGAAATTGTTCATGCTCCAAAGTCTTGACCCCTGTCCGCTAGTGCTCATCTTCATACAAAGTTTATCACATCAAAGATTAAATTACTGTCATGCTTTTATTTTATTTTAAGGAAAAATATATCATGCGCATCTCAGTGACTACCATGAGCACTGTATTCAAAATATGTCTTAAAAAGGACAGAGACCAGGTGTGGAAAGTGTCAGCTCAAAATGGAAGTTATGAGTATGTGGAAGAGAGGAGATATAACAGAAAATTTTACAATCTTGACTGTAACGGTTATTGCTACAGACAGCTGTAACAAAAACAAGGCTAACAGATGACATCAGAGCTCTTCCTGATAGGGCTGCTTGCTTCTAGGCAGATGAAATGATCTGTGAAAAAAGCTAGAGTTCTATCTGAATAAAAACAGTACACATAAATTTGTAAAGGACCTTTGCAGTCTTCATTCCTTTATTTTCATTTACCCTACCTGAACCTCCTAATTCTGAAGCCTGTTTATTCCATTGAAATCTGTCTTTCAGTGACAGCTTCCAGGACAGCTGAGATTCACAGATATATGGTACCTGTGAAGTCAGTTAACCTTTATGGAACTTTAGGTTATTTGGTGAAAAATTTGCTAGGAAAAAATCTGTCTCAGATGTACATCCTTGTGCCAGGAACAAAACTGCTGATCATGCTGAACTGATCAGATTAATGGTCAAATCGCACATGCTAATTAAGCACAAGCTGACACTATGAAAAAGTCAATTCTATTCAGATAGAGAAAAGTTCCTGACTACTTAGACTTCATATGGAAATAATTTTCACAGACATTACTATTGACTATTCCAGTCAATACTACAAAATACTTGTATAATAGTTCTTACCTGTTGCTTTAGCTATGCCACCCGATCTCCTCACAGAATCACAGTACTTCTACTACACTGTATACTTTAAGTGTACCATTTAAACAGTGAGTACAAACTGCAAATAAGCAGGTGTATAGATTTAATTTGTTCTGACTAGTGCCTATATTTTTCCTGACAATCTAATCCCACATCATTAAGCCTTTACCTATATTTCTGACTTGCTTTACTTCCTATACACTTGCCCTTCCCAAACCCTAGATGTCAGGTTTGATACAGCTCCTTCTATCATGTATCACCTTTGCAGAAATACTAAACAAGCTTCACCTAAATTGCTCCTCCTGATGACTCACATCTACGACAAAGCCACAGGGATGTAAAGAGGAAAATGAAAACCAGCTTAAAATAAAATAACATCCTCAACACATGCTTATTTCCTCCCATACTTTATTAAAGAAATGGTTTATAAGCCTTTCTGGCTTTGATATTCAGTTGTAATATCAGCCAGAAGTTAAATGTTCCACAGGATAAAGACCACGCCTTCATTCATTAAGGAAGTGCAGAGCTTGAGATCACTTGAACATTAGGAGATTCAATGAAGTAATTGACTAATAAATTAGTTCCCAGAGAGCTCCGGAAAATGCTAGTCTTTATTAAACTAGCAGTACAGATGTACCTCAGATTTAGTGTTAAACAATTAGTTGAAAAATTCCTCCTTCTCCTGAGTGTACATTAGAGTAAATGACTGATGAAGTATTAATTATGGCTTCTCAGCCATTATTCTATCCTTCACCAAAAAAAATCACAATAAATCTAAACAATCAAGCAAGTGAGCATCAAGATAGGTAGAAAGGACAGATAGGACACAAAGAAAGTAACACAGGTGAACAAATGCATGGTAAAAAGCACTTTCATTCTATATAAATTTTCCTTTTTAATGTTACACAGATTCCCCTTAATCTGATATGAAACAATGCAATTTCTGTGATATCTGAATAACTACTCCTAAAACTAAAATGCTGTAATGATGACAAGAAAATACATGTATTGCTATAGTATAAATACATTTGATCATCTAGGTAACGGAGGGGGAATGAAAAAAAGTAATCTATCTTTTTAAATAAGAATATGTGGTCTTAAACAGAAGCATGAGACAAGAAATCAAGACTAAAGTTTGAAATGCAACTATCAAGGTAAGTAAAACCAAAACAATCTTACCTGTGCTTTATCAGTGTGTGAAATAAGGTGGGGAGAAGGCCAAGCAAATATTTTTACAAATGCCAGATATACAAGATAACAATCTAAGAGATAATAAGCAGATGGGGCATGAGAATTTTGTACTAGAAAATGGCATCAACTGATGGTTGATTAACACAGTTAATTTAGTGTTCATTAAATGTTGTTAATTAAATTTGAGCTCATCTTATCTGGTAATGGTTGTGTTTTGCTACACGTGGTATATACTTTGTATAAATGTGCATTTAATAATTTTGGAATGAAAAGGAAGACAATATATTTTTTATTAATCTGAGATATTTTAAGGGTTTTTTAACAGATCAAGTAATAAAAATATTATATATTAAAATATAATAAAAATTCATCAATATTTTTGTTATTATCAGACAATTCTGATTTAGAAAAATTGTCAAAAGCATTTAGAATTAAGAGTTCATTGAACAAGGTTACTGAAGATTGTTCTTTTTCTTCATTTAAACCCAATGTTTTTAAACTTAATTTTTAAGACTTTACAATAAAATATTTCTCAAAACAGAACAGATAAGACTCCTTTCAAATTCAAATATTTTTATAATAGTTTTTTCTGCTTCCACCATTTAAATGGGGTTGTTTCATAGAAACCCTTCAAATTAGTCAAGACTAAAATCTATATTCTGTGAGAAATGATTGACATCTACTACCAGTTTAAACATACTGCAATGATGATTAGACACAATGATGAACAAAAGGGCAATTCTGTATGGTCAAGCAACACTGTGCAGTTAGCCTTACAATTGCTAAGAGTTCACAGTGCAATTATATAGCTGAGCAATCCAAATCAATGTGATTAATGTCCTCTAAGCAGGAAGTGAACTAACATCTCTATTTACTGAATGTTGTGAAATTACCACCTGTCTTCCTTAATTTTAATACCTAGGACCAAACCTGAAGAGTATCTTCTGCCCCTGTTGAAGTCAACAGTACACGCAGATATCTTAGGTCTCCAAAACAAGGAGAGTGCAGTACAAACCATCTTTTCAACATATTTTGCAGAATTTCACTTTCTCTAGATTGCATAATTCATTTATGCTTTCTGCTGCATTTATCCTCTCTATTTCTAACGATTATTTTTATTTACTTTTCCTCTGGAGAGAGGGAAATCAGTAACAGAGAAAAAAAGCCAAACCAACCAAACCAGAAAAACAGCACTCTTGAGAAGTTCCAGCCACACTTCTTAGAAAATAAACTTATATCTTTATGGATATTCCCCTTTACCTATTACCCTGCGGCCAAGAACTCAAAGGACCTCTGCCCAGTTCAGGTAATGCATTTGTTGTCTGAAACAGCTGGCACTTGGCCCCTGGATCCTGTTCAACATGCAGTAGCGCACTGCATGGACTTTTACCATTTGATGCTAGTGTTCCAAGTTTTTCTTAAAAGTTCAAAGTTCAAGGAGGCAGCAGTGGTTCATAATAGTAGAATACTTCCGTATGTGACCAAAATAAAGGATGATAACTGGTAAAGCATTCTACATTACAGTTTATTTCATTTACAGTTCTGCCAATTACAAGAAAGTATAATTTAGAATCCCTAATATTCTCAAGAAAGACAGATATAAAGGCTTCCACAGCCTTCAACAGGAAAAAAATTGTGCTAAAGCCAAGAAACAAAATGAATTTTTAGATCTGCAAGAAAACACCATGTATGAAGGAACAATATCATGTTTCAAATGCAGGGAATTTATTAAGAAAAAAGATAATACCATTATTAGTGATTAAGTATTACTTCTCCTGGCTAAGTAATACATTTTAGGTTGAACAAATTCTAGTTGCAGTAAAGCTTGATAGAGAGGTCTCGCATATATTTTATCAATGGTGTTTATATTTCAGATTATCAGTCTTGAATAAAAGGAATTCTCCACATAAAATAGAATTGAGGAGATGGTAAGGATGGCATGCCTTCCTCTCAAAAACCTGTTGGGCAAGTCACGTATTTTTAACCATAGATCTGAAAAGAGTGTATGTTTAATTTTTCAGGTACTTCTGTCTCCACTGTATGATGATCAGTATTTGGGCCTTGACAGGAAAGATGGCCAGAATCATCCCAAACTCTGTAAGTCACACCTCTGAGGGACTGACAAGACCCTTTCTGGAAGGCATGGAACATATGGCAAAGTCCTAAAAACATGTCAATTAGTTTAAATGTTATGAATTACACCTTCATGTAAGTGGTTCCTATTTTCTCTCCAGAATCTATTAACAGACCACACACACTTCAGCAGTTTCTTCTTGACATTAAAATTAAACATTTCAAAGAACTGAATTCAAAATTTAACTGAATTGTTCTGTGGCCTGTCTATCCAGCCCACTGAGCAGCTCTTAACAGCTGCAAAACAGCAGCACAAAGGTGTTTTGGGATGATGAAAGAAAAAGCAGCCTTCCACTCTGTATTAATTAAAGATTTGGGAGATCATACGCTTATTGGGGCCTCTGTGGTCCCAGTAAGAAAAATTATGCATTAATGTTATTTTGCATAAGTATGCCTTTGTGTACAGTATGTCTGATGCGTCCCAACATCAGGTATGATTTATTGCATGTGACTACTAGACATTTTATCAGTCTAGGCTTCCAGGTACCAGGAAAAGCCACCAAAAGCTCTACAAATACAGCATAACTGACATCTTACGTGCTTTTTTTAATGGGAGACAGGATTTAATTGTAAATATGTGAAATCTTGCATTAGAGCAGAGTGTCTGGATGCACTAGCAATCACGGCTGGATCAAACTGAACTTGGACCCTCTACCCTCATGACATTTCCACCCACTGGCTATGATACTTCCATCTCTTCCAGTAGTTCACAATAAAGGCATGTTGCTGAAGCAGTTCAAAAATATTTTTATTGATGTGTGACTTGTTCCTCAGAGATACAAAGGATTTCAGCCAATGTGGCATCTTTTAGAAAATGTACTGTACGGATTAATTCTATAACCTGGCCTTGAAAAGCAACTGCAGTTTGCTGGAAACACTTCCTAGAATCAGTTAAAGGGTTAGTATTCATCTTCTTTAAATTAAAGTGAAATGAAATCAAGCCAAATTCCAACCAGCTCTGCCTGCCAAGAAATTTCAGAGGACTGGCATCTCTAGAAGAATCCAAATGGGCTACAATGATGGCACAGCTGTGACTGAAACCCAAATAAGTTTTACAGCAATGAGGAGGTGTAGATAAGAAAGCCAGAACTGAAGGATAACTACAGAATGTCACTCTTCAGGTCACAGGCGGCACCCTTATAGTATGACACAAACTAAAATGATACACTTTCCACAGAGAATCCTCACAGATGTCAGGAAAGGGATTGAACTAAGGTCAAGGGAGAAAAGCAGTCTTTCCTTATTGCCAACATTACGATAGAAAATAGACTTTACTTAAGTCCTGTGTATTCCTCCTTTGTTGCATCTCTTCCTATCATCATATGATTTTTTCCTCCCAATTCCACTTTTTGTTTTGCTTTGTTTTTTCATTGACTTTCACTCCCTGAATTCTCAGCCCAATTAGTTAATCTCACTAAAAATACTGAAATGTAAATAGTTAACATGGAGGCAGGTGCACCATCACTGGGATTTCACTATTGTCTCATCATCAGTGTAAGATATGGTAATTCCCATTCAGTTATTCCTTTATCTGATTGCATACTAAAGATGTAATAGCTTCGTTTTGTAGAACTTTCTGTCCATACCTTTCACTTTTTTTTTTAACATTAAAGGAAAGCTTAAGTTACGCCTAATTAACTAAATATACAGAATGCATGTACTTTGTAATCATTCTGCATTTGACACTCCTAAAATATAACAAGCATTAAAATTCAAGTGTAGATTATTATGACTATGGATCTCAAAACTGGCTAGTGCAATTATTTCTCTAATGTCACTCTAAGGTACTACTGAAAGTAGTTTTATAGCATTTAATTTCTCCAGTAAGTATACTAACAGCCATACAACTTAAAAAACAGTTATAGAAATATGATGAAGTAGAGATTCTTCCAACTCCAGTAGCTTCAAATATCTCTGTAGTATGATATATAGTGATTGCATACAACAAGCAGAAAGCATGATTAACTTTTCAGCTTGTATAATGTAAGCCACAGCAAGTAGCAGAAAACTATGCTGGCTACTGAGCACATCTATTTCCTTTCACAATTGGAACTGGTGATGGATGTTGGTGTCTTGCAAAATAACAAGGCCAGAAAACTGGATTCACAGCTCTCCAACAGAGGTAGTTTATTGTCTGCCTCTTACATAAAGAAAAGGAATTGCAGACTAAACAAAACATATTTTAAAACCTGTAGCAGGATATGTGTATTTATTCTAGCCCCACAGTAGTCTGGAATAGGGTCAGGACATTCATTAGATTTCTCCCTGCTCCCCACTGGCCAATAACTGATACATTAACTAAGTTCCATCAAAGATACTCCTCATACGGATTCAGTTATATTCCAGCACATAAAGAAGAATGGACAAACTCATATGTCTGATGCACATGAAAAGTGGACAAACATTGTTGCCTAATGTACTAATTCACATTTACCCAAGACTCAGTACGTGTTTTATGTCAACTGGAGTTTTATTTTAAGGCATTAAAGTCAATGCAGTGTTCTCCCATGAAAGTGTCCTTATGCCCCAGTTCTGCCACCTTAACCTTCCTAGGCAAGCTAAAAAAAACCCAACCAACCAAAACAAAACAAAACAAAACAAAACAAAAACCAAAAAAAACCAAAACAAAATCTCAGGCCTTCTTGTATTCTGACCAATCTGACAGACATCTTTTTCTCCACTGAACTGCTCTGAACCCACAAGCAAAGCTCAGTTCACTAGAAATAGAGCAAAGTTCAAAGTTCTTTATGGTACATGCTTCTCTTCACTTTATCCTTCTTCCCTAAATTAACCTCTTTCACAAGAGTATGTATGCATAATTATGGTATTTGGAAATTGCAGAAAGGAGCAGGTTCTCTCTTTCTTTGGCTGGATGTACCAGAGGAGGCATTCTGTGTGTGTCTAACACTTGACAGAATCCTGTAAACAACTCACGGACAAAGAAAGGTTACAAACAGAAAGAAAAATGGTTATTTTTCTAATATACTTCAGGCTGCCAATGATAAATATAAAGTTTCTGTTGTCTTTTCCGAAACCTAAACTACTGAAAAATCTATTTTTTTTTCCTCAAATGGGTATAAATTGGTATAGAAAAGTCTTAAAGATTAATTAATGTATATGATTTACACTATTAATTAGCATATTTGATACATAATTTCAGTCACCAAAACAAAATTTTGAAAAGTACCCCTTTACTATAAAAATTTGATGTCTCAGTTAATTAAAACTGTCAAAAAGCATTTTGCCAAGGTCTGTTGCATGTATAGAAAGAAATATTTGAATAAACTTGTAACAAAAGAACCCATGAATACTTGTCTATGTATATGGGTAAGGTGAAAACATTTCTCATTTATCAGACACTTGACTACAGTGTCACTGCTTAGAAGGAGAGTTTGAATATCTCTGATTCTAATGTTTCCTGTTCTAGCTCACCAAAAAGCTACTGGGATGACTTTCATGTGAAAGTATTATTTGTCACTTACCAGACATATCTTATTCACTGCTGTCACAAGCCAATTTGCCATTTATTCCTGGGACATGGTCTGATGTAACATAGACACTCATAGCTTGCATTTTCATCTGCATGCAAAGGAAGCTCTTCTATACACATCTGATTCAAATCCCTGGTCACAGAGGAACTAAGGAAAAGGGTCTCCAAAGCTGTTGTCTCACATTGACCTGTGTGATAGAAATGCCACTTGAAGTCCTTTGTCATTCTGCCTGCAGATTTTGTCCTGGGCTGGTCAAAGGTAAAATTACAATGAAACTCTGTGAAACACATGGGTCTCTGGCTGCTGCAAATCAACTGTTCCCTGATTCTTCAAAATTAATTATACTAATTTGTCATAACATTATGTCTGAATCTTTTTTATTTAACTGTTGAATCACTGGAAATTTGGGAAAATGGACATTTTATATGAATTTTATTTTACAAAAGTTAGATTTGTCTAATACCACACATACTGGAAATACTTCAGAACGCCACACAGTATGCCGATGAAAAACAGAGTATCTGTTACTTCCACTATGCAGCTGCATCGTTTTACGTTCTGGCAGGGACAAAGAAAATTCTTGGGCATCATCTTGATTCTGACAGTGGCCAGCTTAAACTTTGAAACATGAGTCTGAAATTCTGCATTTTAGACTGCCAGGATCACAAATTTGACATTTCAGCTACTGTGAACCCAAAGTCTATTTGAAGCTATGCAACTGAGTGTTATCTGGGGTTTTTTCTTCCTAAAGAATAAAATATTACTTCCAAAATTACTTTTATCTGAATATTTTTATTTAAAAGTGAGGTATCTGTAGTAATTTACTAATTTCATTTTGCAGGAAACTGGTTTTATAAAGCTGTTCTGCTGAGAGGGTTTGTTGTGAGTCATCATATAAAGTTGTGCCTTTTTGCTAATTTTCTTTATTAATGCAATGCTATATATCTACTAAAAATAGTTAGAACTGATTAGAAATCATTGCTTGAGCTTAGGTCTTTAAAAAGCGTCCTTCAAGTTTTTATTCTGTGTTTATATAGTCTTGGATTCTGTTTTATTTACTTTAAATGGCAACAGTTTCCTTATTTTTTTCTCTCAAACTTTGATATGTTAGCTAAAAATAGAACATATTTTAATATCAAAAAATCCCAACAGTAATTAAAAGGTTCATCATCTTCCTAAATTACTACGGATTCATACAGCTACTTAGTCTTACACTTTTAAAAGCAGCTCCAGTTTATCTGCTTCATTTCCATATAGATCTATATGACGTGGCCTACAGAGCAGTAGGTTATGGTTTTGCCCTTCCCTGAAATGAACGGTATCTCATAATAAAGTCAAGGGCCTTGTATGAAAACTGTGCCACAGTGTTCAAGGGATTCTGCTGATCCACGCAAATGGCTGCAGTGCCCTATTTGTAACGTTTTAAGATTAAAGCCTTGAACCAGCACAGCTCTTAAATACATGCTTAACTTTTTATTCAGTAGAAGCATTCACCTGTTTCAAATGCGTAAATGCTTTGTTGAATTGTGACACAAAGTGAACAAGCAATGAAAAAAGAAGCAATAAAATTTATTCATGCATTAAACACTCTGAAGCCTCTTTCATGAAGCTGCCCCATTCACCTGCAACTTGCAGGCTGCAAATGTGCTCAGATTTGCTTGTGCTAATAATGAAACTGCACCACTTCCATCTATTTCCTCTTCTCTCTCTTCCTTTCCACAAGGGCATGCATATCGGTCTTTCACTCTGCCTAGCCATCTATCTTGAGACACCTGTGCTCACTCCACCTGTTCTTCTATGAAACTCAAGACAACAAATGATGAGGAATCAAAGATGAAGTTCTGGCTCCTTTACAATGCTTCAGTGAAGAGAACGCAACTGGAGGTCGGTCACAAGTGCTGTTCCCCAGGGCTTGGTACTGAAGGCTGTTCTCTTGGATATCTTTATCAATGATCTGGAAAAGGGAATCAAGTGCACCCTCAGTAGTTTTGTAGACAACAACAAGAAGTTGGGTGGGAGCTTTGATCTTGGGGGTAGAAAGGATCTACAGGGGAATATGGACAGGCTGGATCAATGGGCTGAAGCCAGTTGTATGAGGTTTAGTAAGGATGAGTGCTGGTTCCTGCACTTTAGGCACAACAACTCCATGCAATGCTACAGGCTTGGGGAAGAGTGGCTGGAAAGTTACATGGCAGAAAAGGACCTGAGGGTGTTGGTCCACAGCCAACTGAATATGAGCCAGCAATGTGCCCCGGTGGCCAAGAAGGCCGACAGCAGAACCACAGAATAACAGAATTGCTGTGGTTGGAAAAGACTTTTAAGATCATCAAGTCCAACCATTATCTATCTCTACCAGGCCCACTTTTACACCATATACTTGAGCACCCTATCTAGACAACTTTTAAATACATCCAGGGATGGCAATTCAACCAGTTCCCTGCACAGCCTGTTCCAGTCTTTAATAACACTTTTCGGTGTAGAAGTTTGTCCTAATGTCTAACCTAAACCTCCCCTGACATAACTTGACACCATTTCCTCTTGTCCTTGCATCCTGGCTTGTATCAGAAATAACGTGGTCAGCAGAACTGGGGAAGCGATTGTACCTCTGTACTCAGCACTGCTGAGGCTGCACCTTGAACACTGTGTTCAATTTTGTGCCAGTCACTCCAAGAAGGATATTGAGGTGCTGGAGTGTGTCCAAAGAAAGGCAACAAAGCTGGTGAGGGGTCTGGAGCACAAGTCTTATGAGGAGCAGCTGAGGGAATTGAGGTTGTTTAGCCTGGAGAAGAGGAGGCTGAGGGAAGACCTTATCACTCCCTGCAGCTACCTGAAAGAAGATTGTAGTGAGGTGGGGTCAGTCACTTCTACCAAGTAACAAGTGATACAAGAGAAAAAGACTTTTAATTGTGCCTGAGGAGGTTTAGATTGGATATTAGGAAAAATTGCTTCATGGTAAGGGCTGTAAAGCATTGCAACAGGTTGCCCAGGGAAGTGGTGGAGTCACCATCCCTGAAGGGATTTAAAAGATGTGGTGCTTAGGGACATGGTTTAGTGATGACTTGGCCATACTAGGTTGATGGTTGGACTTGATGATCTTAAAGGTCTCTTCCAACTAAAATGATTCTATGATTATATAATTATAATACAGGAAAAAGTTACGGTAAACTCTAATTAGGACAGTTAATTAGGACAGTTCTAGTTAAAGAAAAGTTCCCAGGTAGCTTTTCTAAACAAATAGCTATAGGCAAAAGTATACTGTAGAATCCCTGGACATTGTACCCTTCTCCCATGAATAAACTCTCAAACTGCAACTAATTCCACCATCATCTGTGGTCTTCTCTCTTTTATTTAGTTTTCTATAGCTATTTGCAGCTCTTCTATTTATCAGAACATTTTACTAATGATATAAATAGACTTGATCTTACCTCTTTAATCTTGATTTTGGCTTTCATTTTAAGTTACCTACTTTATTCTCATGCATCCCTTTAGATTAATTTGTTATGCTAAGTACTTGCCAAATAAATAATGAGCTTTCAAATGAGTCCATATGTAATAAGGCAAGGATTCAATTATTCCTAACACCATTAACATTTTACTACTGCATGGGTCATGGCTGAAAATATGACAGACACCTTTAGGATTTTAAGGAGCCTCAGTCTCTTACTTGTGAACCATTGTTACTGCTAAGGCATTGGCATGTAATGATCTGTAATAATGACAAGGAACAGGCAATTCTTTGTAGTGATCCCTGCAACCAAACACTCTTGGTGTCACTTACTTCAGCACCAAACTTAAATTATTATAAAGGTCGTGCCTACTGCTGAAAACAATTATTTTGGAGAGGAGAAAGAGAATCAAGAGTCTAAGATTATGTAAGGAGATATTTTTTTTTTCTTTCATTTTTAAAGCAATAAATGCCTTTGAGTTAGTTTTGTTTCCTACCTGATTTTTCTTAAAAATTGATACTTACATGACAGCCACAGGTAAAGTCATTAGCTGCATTTTGGGCCCCACTATGTGGAATACTCTGTGTGAATTAAAGTTAGTCTCTCATACAATCTGCAGAGATGGTAGACCATAGAGGAAAGAGGAACAGAAATAAAAGCAGATGAGGGGACATTATACCACTCACCAGAAGATCCATGCAGCCTATTCCCAACCCCTGAAGCTCTTGCCACATTGTGAATATCAACACCTGGGCTAAGGCAGTTTGAGACATATTCTTACTCTTCAAAATGTAGCCTGTCTCCTGGGATTGAGTCAGATCCTAAAATATTACACAGAATCACAGAATCACAGAATTGTTATGGTTGGAAAGGACCTCCAGGGTCATCAAGTCCAACCTTCTCCTAGCATCACTCTAACCACTACACCACTACACCAAATCCTCTCTAACCACTACACCATATCCTCAAGCACTGCATCTATTCGTTCTTTAAACACCTCCAGGGATGGTGACTCCACCACCTCTCTGGGCAGTCCATTCCAGTGCCTATCTACCCTCTCAGTGAAGAATTTCTTCCTAATATCCAATCTAAACCTCCCCTGATGCAACTTGAGGCCATTTCCCCTCGTCCTATCATTACTAATTTGAGAGAAGAGACCAACACCAGCCTCGCTACAACCTCCTTTTAGGTAGTTGTAGAGGGCAATGAGGTCTCCTCTCAGTCTCCTCTTCTCTAGACTAAACAAACCCAGTTCCCTCAACCGCTCTTCATAGGGCATGCTCTCCAGCCCTTTCACCAGCTTCGTTGCCCTTCTCTGTACCCGCTCCAGCACCTCAATGTCCTTCTTGTACTGTGGTGACCAAAACTGGACACAGTACTCAAGGTGCGGTCTTACGAGTGCCGAGTACAGGGGCACAATCACCTCCCTACTCCTGCTGGTCACACCGTTTCTGATACAGGCCAGGATGCCGTTGGCCTTCTTGGCCACCTGGGCACACTGCTGGCTCATGTTCAGCCGGCTGTCCACCAGCACCCCCAGATCCTTTTCCGCCAGGCAGCTCTCCAGCCACTCCTCCCCAAGCCTGTAGCGTTGCTGGGGGTTGTTGTGACCAAAGTGCATGACCCGGCACTTGGCTTTGTTAAACCTCATACAATTGACCTCAGCCCATCGCTCCAGCCTGTCCAGATCCCGCTGCAGAGCCTTCCTACCCTCAAGCAGATCGACACTTGTGCTTAATTTTGTGTCGTCTGCAAATTTACTGAGGGTGCATTCAATTCCCTCGTCCAGGTCATTGATGAAGATATTAAACAAGACTGGTCCCAAAACTGAGCCCTGAGGGACCCCGCTTGTGACCGGTCGCCAACTGGATTTCACTCCGTTCACCACCACCCTCTGGGCTCGGCCAGCCAGCCAGTTTTTAACCCAGCGAAGAGTCCTTCTGTCTATGCCATGAGCTGCCAGCTTCTCCAGCAGGATGCTGTGGGAAACGGTGTCAAATGCCTTACTGAAGTCCAGATAGACAACATCCACTGCTTTTCCCTTATCCACTAGGCGGGTCACCTGATCATAGAAGGAGATCAGGTTGATTAAACAGGACTTGCCCTTCATGAACCCATGTTGGCTGGGCCTTATCCCCCCATTGTCCTGCACTTGCCATGTGATCACCCCCAAGATGAACTGTTCCATAACCTTTCCCGGGACCGAGGTCAGGCTGACAGGCCTGTAGTTCCCCGGATCATCCTTCCTGCCCTTCTTATAGATGGGTGTCACATTGGCAAGTCTCCAGTCATCGGGGACCTCCCCAGTTGATCAGGATTGCTGATAAATGATGGAGAGCGGCTTGGCAAGTTCCTCTGCCAGCTCCTTCAGTACTCTCGGGTGGATTCTAAGATCACTCACAAATTCCTTTGAGAATTCTTTCCACACCATTGTAAAGAGGTGGAATATTATGTTCTTGAACAACAAATATGCAGTTCCAAGGATTTGATTTCTCCCAGTTTTTCTACAGCCATTTTACTGACAAAAATGCAACGGGGGGTGGGATGTATGAAAGTGCAAGATCAAAGAGAAAAGCCTGTCATTTGAACTCATTTCAGAATTTACATCCATAATTATACATTCAGCTCTCCTTTTTCTATCTACATCATTAGGAATGGACATAACAAGCAGCCACTTGGATTGCAAAGTCCAGTCCTCTGCAACCTCTGAAAGCAAACAATAATTTGGCAGGATCAATATCTACATGTCCTTGCATACTGCCAAACAGAAAGCATTTTCAAGACCTTGTAAGAAACTAAAAAATGAATGTCCAAACTGCACAGCTATAAGGTTCCACAGCAGAGCAGGGAGACTTCAAGGAATCACTAGCATCCCAGGTTCTATCAACAGGAAGGAATTTATGAAAGATTCTGAGGGATTCACCACTGTCAAGTACCCATCTGCTTCTGGAGGTTAGGAATCTGAAAAAATCAGAAAACAAATCCTATACATATGGCATAGCTCTAGTCCTACTATGTGAATGAATCCCTGCACCTACAAAGACCCTAGGGCCTGTAGGAGGAGTCAAGGCTCTCAAAGACGCCTGTGGATGACTGCTGGCACTGAATACCAATGTCTGGCCAAGACAACAGTGAGGCAGAGCCCTGCTCGAAGGCATGTGCTCTATTCTCAGCTTACACAGAGGAACCGGCATGTATTGCCCAGTAGACCAGTATCGCTGGTCATCACGGAAAATAGTGATAATGATTCTAGTAGGCAGAAGACAGCTCCTTAAAGATCTCTAAGGGGCTGTGCCTTTCAGGTCTTTTATAAACTGTTTTTAACTGTGCCAAATAAGCAAAAGCCCATATAAAATTACAGGATTAACACTATTGATCTTGGTACTGTGGAACTGTGTCATAAATCATACCATTGACAAAACCTAGTAAAGAAAGAGGTTATGCAACACCATCACAAGCACAGCTCTTTCTTGTTTATGTATTGAATAAATTTACTCCCAAAAGTGGCCTAAAAAGAAGCCATATGTGATGTGAGGAAATTTAGACTCTAGATTTGAATGTTGGTCAACTCACTCGTGTAGGGATTAGATGTTTTTCACCTCTTTCCTCTTTCCCAAAAGTTTCTGTTTGCTTATCTGGATCGTTTTCCGTGATTTAAGTGGTGACAAAACAGAATTATACTTGCAAATTTCCCCTTACCAGTAGCTGACTGCATGAAGCCCTAGCCAGAATACAGTCCTTGGCACTAACAGCCTGACAGAAAGGAATGATATTTCCATTTGCAGTAAAAGTGCTAATGGGAAAATCCATGTTCAGGGCAGTCATCTGAGGTCAAAGACTGTGAAATGGTTTAGGGAACAAATTGCATTTCTGTGTAGGAAACAAACACCATTTCTCACATAATTTCCAAAGATGATACTTGATATTTTCCAGAAAACCCTAAGAAGATGTATAAGTGAATTTCAATGTATTCATTAATGTGCAAACTAAATCTTCAAGTTAGTTTGTTAAGCATATTTATGCTTCATTCAGTCATTTCTTTTTATTAGCTATTTTATGTTGCTTCAGTAATTATAACCAAGTACTACATTTGCATGTGGGTTGGCAAGGGAAGATGTGTTCCTTGCAGAAGGTTTGTCATAGAAAAAGTGGACTTCAGAGGAACTGATACTATGTGATTGTTACTGACTGCACTTGGAAAGGTTACAAGGAGTAAGCTAATTACCTTAACACTCACAGATTTGTCCAAGAAAAAAATAGCTACACTGTGAAATGGGTGAGCAAATAAAATATAAAACATAGGAGAAGCCGTGGTAAATACAGTAGGAGATTTTGATTACTGAGAACTAGACTGAAATGCGTTAAAGAAGATATCAGATTCATGTGGATTTAGTATGAGATTGCTTTGAAACTCCATAGGTTATGTGTGAGTGCCTAGCAGTTAGATGAGAATATTATTGTTATATCCAGGAAGAAGTATAACAAAAACTATGAACTATATAAAGGTAGTGAAAAAGTTAAAGATCAGTTATTTCAATCTCAGTAAGGGTCTATCTCTCAAGCTCTTGCTCAACTATATGTCTATAATGTGTCCTTACACTTGCAAATCTCCCACTAACTTCAAGAAGTTTTACCTGAACTGAAGCAAAACCAGGAACAATTGTTGGAAAGAAGTTTTTTTAGCCCATCTGGCAAAAAAGGTGATGCACTGAAATGTGGGAAGAATCTGCAGAAGTGAAGCATTTATACAAAAAATCAACAGTGCACAAAACACATTTCAATCAAGTCAGCTATTGTTTCAGAGGTAGGGTCTGAAATAGTGGTGCAAGGCAGAAAAAAAAGAGGCAGGAACTTCCCTTCTGCAATAAACTCTCCAGTAGAAATTACCAGTAGAAATGTTAGAGGCTTAGAAAGCTCACACTTTATTTATTACCATTAGCAATGCACCTATAATGGCAAAATAATAATCCTAACCAGAATTGTTCTCAGAAGGGAAGCTGTATATGTCATGTCATCAGAGACACTTAGCATGAGATGGAAAAGTCACATTAAGGAACACTGGAGAATGAAGTTAACAGGTAGGGGAAACAAGAAAAAAAAAGGAAAAGGAAAGGAAAAGGAAAAGGAAAAGGAAAAGGAAAGGAAAAGGAAAAGGAAAAGGAAAAGGAAAAGGAAAAGGAAAAGAGGAAACTGCACTTCATAATCTTGCTTTCATACATCTCAGACACTGAGGTAAAGACCCACATCCCTCTTGGCTAGCAGCACACTGCAGGGGCAGTGGCTCCATGCAGGCTCAGCACTTGAGGAGCCAGAGCCAGGATCACGCTACAGCTCAGACACCTCTCATCCCTGGCCACCACGGCTGGCCTACGAGGAAAGGCTGGTAGCCTCAGAATCCAAGGCCTGACCTGAGCACTATGAAGCAGTAATATGCAGCCCTGGCTGGGCAGGCATTTCCAGTGCTCTCCTCCTCATGGACACAGGGATCTGTGTGCTCCCTCACTTCAGCATCACAGTCCCCATCTCCTCACGGAAAGCTAAGCAACGTCTGCCTTGGTCCCTGGAAGACATCTGGGAGACATGAGAATAGTTTTGAGAGCTCAGAGGCCATGGTAGGTTCAGAAAACATCTCACAGAGGCAAGAAGACAGCATTGAAGATGCTTATGGTAGCTGTGAAGTGGCTATTGTTCCTCTTGCCCTGCTTTCGCTGAGGAACCGTAAGTGCAGCCTAAACCCCTCACCTTGCCTGCTGAGGCCTGTGAAGACAGGACCAACAGTAGAGGTAAAGTGAAGTGTGAATATGCTGGCTTCTGGGGCTAGTGTTTTTTGGTTTGGTTTGGTTTTTTTGGTTGGTTGGTTGGTTTCATTTTTTTTTTTTTTTAAAAAAAGACTGTTAGCAAAAGCACAATTTGGAGAAAAAATGGAAATGAATGGTTCCAGTGAAAGAGAGATAAAAGTAAAAGAAAAGCGCTGTGTGGGAATTTCTACCACACTAGAGCTTTCTGAAAAGAAAGCAAGTAAAAGAAATGTAACAGGAAATCTGTGCTTTATTTTGAATTA
The DNA here is from genome assembly GCA_013400335.1 of Eurystomus gularis. NCBI lineage: Eukaryota > Metazoa > Chordata > Aves > Coraciiformes > Coraciidae > Eurystomus > Eurystomus gularis. The sequence continues at coordinate 3,524 of VZZY01010863.1, read as the reverse complement.
TTTCTAGAGCAATACTATCCAAGCATACATCAGCTGACCAATTATGTTTTCAATGATAATACCTTCTCTCATACTATGCACATAGACATAGTTATATATCAGGCATATTATGACTGACTGAAATATGATGCATTTTCAAGTTGTCTTGATGACTAGAAGCTCTAATAAAAAAATGTTATAAAAAACTGCAGTTTTGTGTTGTGGTTCGAGGTAGTCTACAACCTATAGTTTTGATTATTCAGTTTCAATGAAAAAGATTATTTGAAACAAATGTAGAAATATGAAATCTTACTGTGTATATAATAAACTAAGGAGTAGATGATTCTGACCAGTGCTTCTGATAAGACACAGTCCAGTAAACCTGGGTAGGTTTAGGCAACTTTAGGCTTCTAAAAGTTCAGCCAAATATACAATATTCAGCAAAAACTGTCTGTCCCCTTTCTCACACACCAAATGAGACAAGTAAATGCCTCCACCACGTATCTCAAAAGTCTTGTTTTGCTTTATGCCTAAGCCTATTTAACCAGTCCAGGGAGCATCACTTTTCACTCTCCAGTTCTATCAGTCCTGTACTTCCATTACCTCCTCTCTCCTGTCTCTTGCATTTGTCCAACCATGTGATAAGCTGGTTGTATCAGTTTTTCATGGCAAGGTCTTGGGGGGAGGGGCTGCAGGAGTGGCTTCTGTGAGAAGCTTCTAGAAGCTTCTCCTATGTCCAATAGAACCAATGACAGCCAGCTCCAAAACAGACCTGCTGCTGGCCAAGGCTGAGCCAATCAGAAATGGTGGTAGTGCCTCTGTACTTAAGAAGGAAAAAAACCTGCTGGGCAACAGCAGCCAGAAGAGGAAGGAGAATACATGAGAGAAACAGCTATGCAGACACCAAGGTCAGTGAGTCAAGGAGGGAGAAGAGGTGCTCCAGGCACTGGAGGAGAGATTGCCCTGCAGCCCATGGTGAAGACCATGGTGAGGCAGGCTGTCACCTTGCAGGCCATGAAGGAGCAGGTATACATCTGCAGCCTGTGGGGGACCCAACATCAGAGCAAGTGGATGAGCCTGAAGGAGGCTGTGATGCTGTGGAGAGCTCACACTGAAGCAGGTTCCTGGCAGGACCTGTGGAACCATGGACAGAGGAGCCCACACTGGAGTAGGTTTTCTGGCAAGACTTGTGATTCCATGGGGGACACATGCCGGAGTAGTCCATTCCTGAAGGGCTACAACCCGTGGAAAGGATATGTGGAAAGGACCCACACTGGAGAAGTTAATGGAGGACTGTCTCCTGTGTAAGGGACCCCACACTGGAAGAGAGTGACAAGGAAGTAGTGCCAGAGACTATGTGTGATGAACTGACCACAACCCTCATTCCCTGTCCTCCTGTGCCACCTGGGGAGAGTAGATAGAGAAATCAGGACTGAGGCTGAGCCCGGGAAGAAGGGAGGGTGAAGAGGGAAGGTGTTTTAAGATTTAGTTTTTATTTCTCATTACCCTACTCTGATTTGACTGGCAATAAATTTAATTGCCCCAAGTCGTGTCTGGTTTTTGCCCATTTGTTTTCTGATAAGGGCTGAGTCATCTCACTGTCCTTTTCTCAACCCACAAGCCTTTTGTTGTGTTTTTCTTCCTCTCTCCAGTTGAGGAGGGGGAGTGAGGGAGTAGCTTGATGGGCACCTAGTGTCCAGCCAAGGTCAACTCACCGCATTGATTCAGGGAGCTACAAAACTAATACTCAACAGAAAATAAAAATTACTTCCTTCCTGTTTTAAGATGAAATAACTTTGGATAGATCCCTTTCTATTTTGACTTAATCAGGAATTTACAATGGCTCTTCTGGTGTCTTGATTGTCAGAAGGCAAAAGTTTATTTAGTTAGTCTATCCTAAGATAACCTATTTCTTAGTACAATTAAATCACACATAGTATATTTCAAAGTTAGAAGGTATTAGTCCAGGTGAATGAATAGAACTTAAGGGAGAAACAAGAAATGGGAGCTTTCTGTGTACATAAGATATTTTCCTGTTGGGAAGTAAGAATTTTAAAATTTTGCTACCGATTTGATAGTAAACAAATTGGATGATAGTTGAGGCCAAATTAACAAAGCCTGATTTATTGGCCCAAGTAAATCCTCCATGTGATATAATGAAGTAGTTATTTATTTCTTAATGTCTGGGAATCAAAACAAATCTTAGAGGTCACTTACATTTATAGGTTTTGTTCTGTCATTATACACTCATAAAAGTTAATAATCCTTACTGCTTGCCTGAGTTCAACATTAAATTCTAAGATGAGTTAAGAGAATGTGTTAATTACTGTTCATTACTGTAAGAGTTCATGTGAAGCTACTTGTAATTACAGTCAATAAACCTGATGGAGAATATACTGTGGTTGGGGGGGTGTTATTAATAGAGAAGGTCAGAGGGTCAGTAAAAGCTGATCTGTCAAAAGTGAAACTTTCTGACAGTACCTGCCTTGTCTGATGAAAGCTTAATGGGAAAAGATTTCTCAGTCTCAAACACAGATTGATTCCTGCTCACATTGCAGGGAAGATCAAGTCACTTCTTGACATAAAGCGACTTCATGGAGTATGAGAGACTTTTTGTCAAATATCTCTGCTTGATTTGTGGTAGGTGTGGAATGTCTACAAATTTTCCTCTGTTCTGGGAGTATATGCAATAAGCAGCAGCTTTTGGGCTATTTTGTCAAGCACTATTTTCTCTACAATTTTCATTAAAATACTTCAGTAGGATCTGAGTTCCTCCCAATAAAGACAGATCTTGAAAAGGTGATAAGGATTTTAACAGTCTTCTTAAGGGCTGGTTGCATACCTGAATGGGAGATGGATTTCCTAGCTCAAAAATTTTCTTGATTTTTTTGGGGGAGGAAAAAAAGGAAAGAGTATGTCTTTCAACACCATTAATATTTAATTGTAGTACATTCCTAGTCACCATGTGTCCATCTATCTATCTGTCTCTCTATATATGCACAAGATCTGAGCTGGAGGTCATGAACATTTTGTGGCTAGATGCACTAAGAAAATGGAATGTGAAAATGAATACTTTTTCTTGCATTTATTAGTTTAGCATACTTCACCAAGATATGGGCAATACCTCACCCAAGATATGAATCAATACCTGACTATACTTAACGGACACTCAAACACCTATCTCCAAATTTCCTGGTCAGGGCTACAATACTATGAAGTGATTTGGGGTGATTTGGAGTAAAGGACTTCTTGCATCTGTTATTGAAGCTTTTTAACTCTTTAAGAAACCTATCAAGATCTCTTTAGAGAGATGTCCAGTTAAAGACAGTGACAAAGGAGAGAACAGTAGAATACTAAATATCAATGCATGGCTCGGGGGCTGGTGTCGTCACCACAATTTTGGGTTTTTCGATAAAGGGATGCCCTACATGGCACCAGGAATGCTCACCTTAGGTGAGAGACACCACTCTCAAAGGGGGAAAAGGGTCTCTGCCCAAGAGATAGCAGGACTGGTTTACAGGACTTCAAACTAGATAGGAAGGGGG
>VZZY01010858.1:11729-30205 GCA_013400335.1 Eurystomus gularis | reverse complement strand
TAACAGTAGCTAAAAACTCTTGCTGTCTTTGGCTATCCAGGTGACTGCACCCTTTTCTCCAGGAATGTGGATTCAAGCATAGTTATCCATGTATTCATCACCCCTAGGCTGAGTATCACCAAGAACTACACCCCAGGGATGAGGCGTTTCAACTGAATCAACAGGCAGCCTGCCCTTCGAAGCAGCGCGTGGAGATTGCTCACCTGTGCTGGGCTGCCTGCTGCTCTGTTACCAGATTCTTTCCAAGATGTGGTGCTTGATTTCATGCTAATGAGTGGGAGTGGATCCACTTCCCCATGAATTTCTGTGATGATGGCAGTTGAGAGATCATCAGTATGGGCCTAATCAGGGGAGGGAGGCTCCTTTCCACAGTAGCTGACTTCAGCAGCAAAATACTTGTGGTGGTGTCTCAGCCACAAAACAATTATTAGTTCAACCAAATTTTCTTTGTGATAGCACTGTGATTATAAGAAGTTTCAATGCCTACAAGGAGAAAAATGGAAAGCAGCATCTCAGAGCACTATCTTCAGTTTCAGCAGGCACACATATTGCATTACCATGTATTCTGAGCATGTTTGCCTGCAAAATTTTTGTCTGAACTAAAAAATGGTATATAAGAAGTTGCATGGCAAGCTTATGGAAAATGCAACAAATGCTGCTTAACATACAAGTAAGAGCAGGGATGTGCCGACAGAAGTGACAGATTTCTTTTACCCAATTCCTCTGTTTGTTGGTTGGAAAGTAGTTAATACAACTGATACAAGTAAGTAGATAAATCAAGGCAGAGACCATTCCACCCTTTTGATTCCCCATGTCCTCCCTGTTCTAGCTACTTCTCATTTTCTGCTCTATTAAAGAAGCTGCTTACTCCAGTAAACAGTACTTTTTGTTAGTCAAGTCTTGTATTTAAAAAAATATTTTGCAGCCTTGAATCTAGATTTTTAATACTGGCTATTCATATGCAGCTCTGCATGTCAAGAATGCCACTGTATCATTGCAGAAAAATAACTACAGGCTTTACAAAGCAATCATTGCAGATCTTGTGCAATACAGCAAAAGCTCCATCTGGACCAGGCAGAGGAAGAGAATATAACACTGTCCCTTTTAAAAAGTGGGGGGTTACTCATTTAAAAATAAAACACGTAATGTACCCTATACAGCCATAGTAGGCCCTAGACAGCTCAAGTGACAATGTGGTGCTGCACACAAGTGATACTTCAGCCCTTTCACATAATGCATAAAAACAAAGCAAACATGAATTAAGAAGCGGGTTCTTATTACTCCTGTACATTACCTATATGCATGGTGCAAGTGAGCCTAACTTAGTGAATCTTCACATAAAGGTTAGTGATTACTTACCTAAACTGTTTTTAAATCAATTTTAATTAAACTGCAACTTGTACATAGACTAGACTGTAGCTCAGCATCTACTTACTATCAAAAAGCCGTAATGAAACTGAAGAGTGGAGGCTGAAAACACTACTTACCTACTTGATAGTTATTGAAGAAAAAAAATCTAGCTGGAGAGCAGAAAGAATTAAGACATCTGTTTTCAGACAGCTGAATATTTTAACATGAATTTCAAGCTGCCCCACTATGTGAAAACAGTAGCATATTAACATGTTCCTGTCTTCTGGTTCTGTTGACTTTTTAGTGTCTTTGTTAATGCCCAAAGGTTCCTATGGGAAATTAAAATCGGTCAATCTCTCAACTCCAAGCCCTAAATGTAGCCGCATATTAAAAAACAAAATCCATTTTCCATTGTTACTTACGAAGCTACTCTAGCTTCCTGCTTTCAGAGCAGGCATTTGTTAATGCAAACGCATCGGGCATCACATTTTTTCCTTATGTTTGATACAACAATATTGCCAAAAGTACAAATTTCTATTTGTTCAGATTTCTTTTGTACTTATAGTCTATGTGGCATACTGAATGTGGCAGCTCTTAAAAACCACACTGAAGTCTGAGTTGCACCCTCTGCTAAAAGAAATCTCACTTATAAAATCTAACAAGACCACAGCAGTATGAACACAGAACAATCTTTAAGACAATCAAAGCAATTGAGATATCCAGATAAATGTCCTGGGAACTTTCTGAAGAGATACTTGCAGCTCTAAATGGAGTGAGGACAAGGAACAATGGACAAATTGAAGCCCGAGAGGTTCAGACTGGATGTAAGAAAATACTCTTTCCCCATGGGAACAGTCCAGCAGTGCCCAGAGAGGCTCTACAGTTCTTATCTTTGATGGTTTCTTCCAATTGGTTTTCAAGGCCAGAACTAAGCTGAACAAAGCCTTGAAAAACGTAGTCAGATCTCAAGCTGACCCTGCTTTGACCACGAGGTTGGATTACAGACTTTCCAAGATCCCTTCCAACCTCAATTATCCTGTGAAAGCAACACAAAGTCTACAGAGCTCTTCTCTGATCTTTCATCTACACAAGTCTTAGGTGACAAAATTTTCCTACAAATAGTCTGTAAGTGGACAGTACCCTTACAAAACTACCATCACTGGGGAAGGCCCTCAAAAATTCTTGAGCTGCTTATTAATGTGAATAAACTTCCACAGACTGCTCACTCCAACGTAATCATGTTGACTGACTGCCAGTTTTGCCCAGGTGCTCAAACCCAAGCACTTGCATCAGCTTAGTCACAGGGTGAGTAGCCACTGCCCATGTTTCTGCTTCTTTACCAGTGAAAACATCCTAGACGTCTATCACAGTGGGGTGGGTTGTTTCTTTTTTTTGCTTTATTTTCACAGTAAGGGGGGAAGAGAACCCTTCTCCCATATTAACTAGAAAGAAATTGTCAAGCATCTGCCTGTGCTTCTGGGAGAGCTGTGGGACAGCTCTGAAGGACTGCCAGATCTGTTTGGTATCCTCATTTGCACGGTAGGCAGGTTGGCAGACTGAGTTAAAACAATACCTGAGGTCTAGTTAATATTCCCAGCCGGGCCAGCTAGCTGGGATCTAAAACACTCATAAATGAGGGAGGCGTGCACTGACATGGGAATTAGGCCATGGCTCTAAAGGACTTCTCTCCTGATGCAAGGTCAGCTCAAGCAGCTCCACTGTCCCCCTCACTTTATTTTCCTTGAGGTCTGACAGATGGAGGCAGCAAGGGGCAGGGGCAGGAGCCTGAGGCTGCTCTGCAGCTGGGGTGCAAGAGACAGCCCCAGGGCCTGGGGAGCGGTGGCCCTGCCAGTGCCCAGCAGCAGAGTGCCCCAGCTGCACTGTCAGGGCAGGCAAGCTGCATATATCGCTTGCGCCTTTGGGCTGGCAGGGACAGGTTGGTCTCAATTCATTCTTAAAAATCAGGCTACTCTCTCAGCTGCTTACCTGCTTTTCACCACTTACTCCACCCCTCTGCCTGCAAGCTTTGCACACCAGTTGCCACAGGCTGTTTCCTTCTCACTCCTGCTTCTCTCTCCTCACTTTCAGATGAAAGCAGGGATGGCAGCATCTCCTTTCCTAGTGTATCACTTGTCAACAAAATCTTCTTCAGAAAAATAAAATGACAATGACTCCGTGAAGTGCAAAGCCCAGCCCAAAGTCTGAAGTCTTGCTGCTTGCACATTTTCAGATTTAGGTTCACACTGATGGGCCACCTCCTCTAGAAGGACATACTGGGAGGGAACATCTCTGGCCATCATGATGGCAGTACCCAGCACTGCCAACCAGCAGTTCCTAAGCTTTTCTACTCTACTCTAGCCACGTGCTCAGGGAGCAGACTGTCCTTTGCTATGGCACCAGGGGTCTTTGCCTCTCAGAACTGACAATGGTTTGTAATACACCAACCTTAGGCAACCATGTGAGTTCAGGTAGCACAACATACCACCCTGCCATGAACCTGGTGAGGCCAAATATTTTGTTATTAGTCCCTCTATTACTCTTTCTAAGTTTCACTGCCACAAAAGTGAGACTTTGGGGGTGGGAGGGAAGCATACAAAGATACAATGTGCATCTTCTAGCTCATCTTTGATAAACTCACTCCTAATAAGCAACAAAGTTATGTTGAAATCAACAAGCCACATTCATTGAAGTGAGTAATGCTTATATAAATACTCTATTGCCTTGCTGTAGAATTAATGATTCTTGACAATTTAAACTGTCCATGTAGAATCTTTTAGTTGATTGATACAAGTTAAGGCAGCATGAAGGAAGATTTCATCCCAAGTTTTCACCATATCAAAATAAAAGCAGAAGTATACTTACAGAAAAATTTCATTTCTTAAACTTCAAAGAAGAATACCCCATCTAGAGCCTCCAAGGCTAGGTAAGGTGTTCTAATGCACCAGGAACAAGGAACACAAAGTAACCAAGTATAACTTAATGAGTTTGGGGGAAAAAAAAAAAAGAAAAAACTGCACCCACCTGTATTTATTGCTGTGAAACATGTACCCACATAGATCTAATTAAAACCAGAACAAAACTATAGTAAGGTTAAAATGCTTACTCAACTGTTTTAACGCAGTATTAAGTTCATTTGAAAAATTAACTGGTTAATTAAAATATCTCAAAAAAGCAACATATGCTTATTTTGATAAAATTGGAGCACAGGAAAAAAAAACCAAAACCAGGAATGTTTCTCTTGTTTTACTTGAAGACAGCAGAAAATGATGTTGCCACCGAGACTCAGAAAGATACAAAGTTCAATAAACTATTAGTCCCAGCAGCTATAGATAATATCCCTAAAAAAGACGGGGGGCGGAGAGAAAGAAAAAGAATAGCCCTATGCCTGCTCCACATAAAGGAAAGAAACCATTATTCTGCTGTTAAAGACTTTTTTCTCTGATTTCTTATATTCTTTTCACTAAAAAACTCACACTCAGGAAAGTTGTGTGCAAGTTAAACATCTTCAGAACAAATAAATCACAGAAATCTACCCAATAAACAAACATTGCACTACCACAATCTCTGACTGTAGATTTGCAAAGCATAAACTAGCTGCTTTTTCCAAGACTCGGTGGTACACTGCTGCTGCATGGCAGAGAGGCTGTGAGCTCCCAAAACAGTGCACAGGGAGCACATGCATATTTTGCAGTAAGAGTGAACTGTCTGCTGGAGAACCAGCTCTGATTTCCGGCAGCTGATTCTTGTCAATTAATATTTACATATTTACTTTTTATTTACATTTTTACCAGATCTATTTACTTTCTTCCAATGTCACAAAGCTCCTTCAAGCAAGAAAATAGCAAGGGCAGAGAATAAAGCTGTTCATAAAATCACTTTATATTTAATCCAATTCTTGTTCTTATCCATGATCAGTAATAATTATTCTTAGCAAACAGAGGAGAGACTTTCCAAAGCACATACCACAGACAGACTTGCAAATTAATTTGAGTATTTTGTGAAATGGTTTCTTCATTAAGTGGCAGCATTCCCCAAATATACAGTTTACTATATCATCTGGATCCTTTCATCATCCTATTACTCTCTTTGCTGTTCTCGAAATAGCCTCAAAACAGGAAAACATTTTCAAAACATGTTCCAGCATGTTCAAGCCCAAAGCTCACCACTCCAGTTCAGCTATTTGAATTTTACAATACCTCATTTCCACCATCAAATATACCAGCATATCCAGCTTAATTTAAAATTTCCCCAACACTCCTGCTTAGTGTTCCCACTGCAACACGAATTACTGATGCCCTAAAAAAATAACAAATGGATGCCTCAAACCCCACAACATTTGGCTTATTTTAAATAGGCTCTCCTCAAAATCATCTCTCCCCTGGTCAACCACCAGTGGTTCTTACATTGCATAGTAGCTATGACCCCTGCATTTGAGGTGGCATGATCAAAGGAGCCCTGGCCAGACTTGGAAAAACATTTCCACTGAGAATGGACATACTGCCTGTCAAAAGGTTATTCCCACTGCGTACGGGGAACAGCTCATATTACGCCAGTGTAACATGAAAGTGCAAAATCTAGCCATAGTTATCCACATACATGTTTTTCTTTCCAAAAAGGGCATATGGGAGACAGTGACTGGAACAGAACTTCCATATTATTGTTTGAAGGCAGGGGATGGACAGGCGAGGGAAAGCTTCCCTAATCAATCCAGCTGTAGGAATCAGCCTCTTAAATAATACTCCAAAAATTCTGTCTCTTAACATAGCAATTACTTCTCTTCAATAGCTTTCCTCCCCTTTAGTTAAAAATTTATGCATGCAAATATACATCTACATGTAGATAATTGCATACATACACACGATCAGGCTTTACACCCTGCGGAAGACAAAATAACTTTGGAGGCGTAAATCTTAATGTCAATGACAGGAAGGCTTTGGTGAACCATTACCATAAATCTGACAAACGCTAATTTGATGGGTGGCTGTATCTGTCTGCTGCAAGACCAGTCTAGACGGTCTATTGAGAAATCCTAAAACACAACTGTTTGTTCCCTGTAACACCATCTGGATATGGCAATAAGAGCCGACCCAGTGCCATTCACACATGGATCAAAGCACATGCTAATGCCATCATGAAGTCATACACATAAAAAATTCAATCTGAGAACTCTATGCAGTTTTCCTAAGTCCTCAGTGAAGAAACCTCAGACTTAGCACAACTCAAGCTAAGTGCATGAAGAGAGGGAGAGGGTGGAAAAAAAGAAGAGAATACTTAATGAGCTTGGCCTTCCCGAGGAATGTTAGGCCACCCATTGTATTGGAAAAGGCTCATGTCACACTTCAGTCATGGCACCCATCAGGGTGCCCCTTTACAAAAATTGATCCGGAGGTTTTTGTAATTACCTGATTCAAACAGAAAGAGTGCCTAGAAATACAAGGAGCTTTCCAAGGTGTAAATCTTACATTTCTTATTTAAGACATAGCTGGCAGAATTCTCAGTATTGCAGACAATATTGAAAACCCCTCGCTCATTAAACTCCACCATGGCACTAGATCAAAGCACCAGGGGCCCCCTATTGAACTTCTCTAAATATTACAAACATAAGAGCAAGTCTGGCTATGCAGAAACCAAAAGCAAAGAAAATTTTTTTTCTGCCTCCAAAAACAAAAACGTGGCTTCCCATGATACAGCTTAAAAAGGTATCAAAAGTACCAAATAGCCATACTGCAAATTTTAAATTGAAAGTCTCATCTGCTTAAAAAAAAATAAATCAAAGACTATTGGGTTTTTTTTTCTGCATAGCTCTCCTCTAACAGTTTCTGAGGTGCTTTTTAAACTAGTGCCCTGCAAGAGGTCTTGTAGTTTTTATTTCATGTAATGCATTATGCAACAAATTCAACAACCTGCACAAGACACTTAACTTTGTCATAAAAACCTCAGTTCTTTTTTTCAGCAAAGTCTCTGCTAATACCTAACCTTCCAACCATTATATTGTTCCCAGCCGTTTGACCACTGAGACATTATTTCCCATTTACTTCTGTTTTCTTTTTATGATGTAAAAGTTTACAACAAGCAGTCTTTAGTCCTGGAAAAACAATAGTATGAAGCTAGTTTACTGATACTGAAAATGTATGAAGACAGAAAGGAAAGGCAGGTTTTAACAACCATTTTGAGAGAAGTTTCATCTTTAAAAATACTCATATGGAGGTATTTCATATTAAAAAAAATCACTTGGACAAGACAGCAATCTAGCTCATTAAGTATTTTTAGTTGTAACTTGAAAATGACAAGAGGCAACGTTTATTTCTGCCATTATGAGCAATTCAATGCAAATCAAACAACTATTAAAAATGCATTCAAAACTTTTATGGTCTGATGTCAGTAATTTCCTTATTCCCAGAAAAACAGATCTAGTATATTAACAAGAATGGCCTGTCCTAAAATATGGCATGCCTAACATAATGTTTTATAAAATTACTGTAAAAAATAAACTCTTTAGTTCCTTTAAAGAACCTGCAAAAAATCTGCAAATCTGCACGCAAACAAAAAAAATCACTGGAACTAAACTTCCAAAGACATATAAGGTAATAAAACTCTTAGTCTAACCTGAAAAAAGATACAGTTGTAAGAGAAGTTATGAAGTTGCAACAACTATACTACAGTGTGTCACCACAACACAACTGTAAAAAAGAAGTACGCTCTGCAGTCCTCATGATCTTCTAATTCAGTATGTCTATGGACATTTATAATCTCCTTAAATTTTAAATATCTAAGTTCTGTATACAGTTTTTAATAAAAACTTTTACTGGAAAGTTCAGACTGTTACAGAGATTAAATATTCTGAAGAACTTCCTGCTAACCTGCCATTAGAAGGGATGGTTCTAGTAACTTTTTTTAGTGATATAAGCTAAAACAATTACTTTGTTTCCTAGAAGATAAACATTCCAAGAAAAGAAAAAGGGGGGTGGGAGGGGAGGGCGCGAGAGGGAGCAGAGAAAACTGATTTTTGCAATCAGGTGACTCTGGGACAAAAAAAAAAAATAAAAGTGATCTAGTCTCTGCATGCGAAGTGTGACCACAGACAAACAGAAAAAAATCTCCACAGATTTCTGCTACTAGAAAAGCCACAAGAGACTGGCCCCAACTTACAACTCAAAAGACTGATAAACTATGAGTCATCGGGTTTTCAGACTGTAGAGATGTTTCAATATGGGGAAGTGGGAGATTTATGGGAATTAACTGTGCATCACAAACCAACAGTTGTTACTGCAGAAAGAAAGAAATTCCCCTTGAGGAAAAAAGTTTGGAGTATACATATCTCTGTGACTTCGTGTTACATGTGCAATAGCATTAAATGGCATCACACCAATACTAGGCTCTTCTGTGTCTGAGTCACATACAAAACTGATAACCAAAGAATACATATGGCACTCAGTATCTATTTATAAACACTTATAGCTTCCTGTACCCTCCAAATTACCACATGGGTAATTCAGGGAACTAAACTAACTCTAGAAATAATAAAATTTAGCCTAACTATGAACGCTTCAGCAGCAGACATGTAGTGAAGAGCATGTTATTGAGGATTTAAAATCTCTGAGGACGTCCCTTCAAGCACTGCCACAGGACAGCACTGCCATCTACCGTTCTCTGCCGCAGCAGACACCTTCCTACCACACACCTCCTCCAAAGTCTCCTCTGTCTTAAAACCACCCACCTCTCCTAAGCACCAGACAGAGCAGAATCAAAGGCTGAGCCTTGAGAAGCCAGTCTCAGGGAAGACACCTGCACCAGTAAACTCTTCCAGTAATTCGATAATTCTACATAACACCAAACAAAAGGCCACGTTTTTTCAATTAAACGTCTAAGAATTGCAACACAGAGGAGAGGGAGCTGCAGCTGCTCCTCGCAGTACAGTCCCTGGGCAGCTGTGCAGTGCCCTCTCCTGCCTTCCCACCAACGCAGCCATACCCCCCCTGAACAGACACGGCCCCTTTTCCATTCTTCAGTCCTTTTCAAGAGTACAGACATAAATAAATATGTTTCTGTCCTGAGAAGCTATCAATTTTCACACATATATAAACATCACGAGGCTACACAAATTACATACTCAAGTGTTATAAGCACAACAATAATTTTTCAAATTTTAGCACAGCAAATTTATTTCTACCAAATGCTATAGATTCAAATCATACCTCCATTTAAAATAAAGCTTGCAGATAAACCATGCACTAGCTAATAAAAAGATACAGCTGCTTAGGGGTTGCAAGGAAGTTACTGGCATGCCCAATTAACCACCATCTTGGTATGACGAAGCATTTGGTAAAAAAGAAGCACAAGGATTTATTTGGGCCACTGCCTTTCTCACTGAAAGAAAAAGACTTTGATTGGTAAACTTTAAGGGTTATACTTGAGAACTCCACTCCAAAAGCAGTCTTCCCATTAACAACAAATACCATTTCCCTAGAAACTGACACATGTAATTTAAAGAAGAGATTATGGATTCTGTTAATGGAACACATTTCACACAGTATAATTGTAATGATGAAACTACTGAAACTTAATCTGCAAATACACTGAAGACAAATGAAATCACTCCATTATGGAAAATTTAAAAATTACCAGTTTTGCAAGGCAGAAATAGCCATGTAATCACTTGAATCATAAGGCAAGTTCCATGTAATTACAGTACAGAGTTATTCAGATTACATGGCAATAAAAGGTTACCTGTTACCATATGTAGTAATCTGGAGTTGATGGTGACAGTTGGCAGATGTTGAAGATAACTTTAAAAAGGTGGGAATAATTGTGAAATTTATAATTACAGTACTGTGAAGTTATACACTTGGAGGGTTTTGGTTTGTTGTTGTTTTGTGGTGTCTTGAGGTTTTGTTAAGATAGATTCCATTAAAGTGTGAATGACCTTCCAGAAACCATAGGTGCAGTCTGCCCCTAGAGAATCTGCAGAGATGTTATAGGTATGGTGGTCCTGGAAGTTCTTAAACAAAACAATCTTTATCAAAATATGGCCAATGCATCAACATTAAATTTTGCATAGTTTCACAGAGCCACAGATCACCCAAAGATTTTGCCCGCTATCTTTATTCTAGCTATTTGTAGCTTGTTTTGCATAATTCTTTCAGTAATATCTTCAAGATCTAACAAGCTCTCTCAAAAGACCTCTGAAGTCATTCTACCCCACTTTGTTGTTAAAAGAGTTTTTCAGAATTCAGCAAATATACTTGCTCTGCAGAACCCATAAAAGCAAGTCACAGCCTTCTATTTTCCATACCTGGTACACAAAAAGAAATACAGATGAACTGGAGTTCTAAAAAGTTTCAATTTTCATACAGTTCTGCTCAGAAAGTCCCAACCCCATTAATCATTCTCTCTCTCCAATAGATCTGGAAACAGACTGTAATCTGCAAGCTGCTAGACTATCAAATTCAACCTGCTGAATCCATTGGGAACACAAGGAAATTAACTTTAAGATGTCAGGTCTGATATATAAAAATTATTACCTTTTTCTTGCAAGGTACATTCCCCTTTTTACTTGAAGTCACAAGTGAACAAGAGACAAAGGCAAGCACTATCTGTAAAGAGCCACTTTTTACATCTTGATTTTAGAAAAGCAAAATTCAGGGACTGAAATCTAGATGATGCTTCTCTGCATAGTTCTCCCTTTTTATATCTGAATAAAAATGATCAGCTTTGCACCTACTCTAAGTCACCTACAAATCAGAAACCTAAGAATGAATTACTTCTTTACAGCCTGTAAAAGGAAACAGGCACTTCGAAAAGCAAGACTCTTCACACTCTAAAACGAACGTTTAAGGTCACAGGTTTACTGCTTCTATGTTTAGATTTAGAGGAAGTAAATCCTACCTATAGTAAAGTTATCAGCAGGATGCTTATATTGAAAATTAGTTAGGCTATTTCATTTTTCTTACACAAAAGATATTAATTCATCTGTGACAGCCTGATTAAAATCTTCTCTCTTCAGTAACAGAGTATCAATTGTCCCCTCAACACAAGATGATTTCTGTCTAGGAATTAATATTGAAAGAAAATTATGTAAGTTGCAAAAGATGAGAAAAATAAATGAGTAGCTAGAATTGTTACACAAATAGCTTTTAAAGTGTTCTCTTATGGTGGAAAAAAAAAATTCCATTATTAGATGGAAATTGTAGGATCTCTGACAGTAACAAAGAAAAGCAGGAACAATTTAATACACACATCTGTCTGCAAAAAAGCAAACAACAGTTTTTATTATGATGAAATGACTTCCATTCCAAGAGTAACTCAAGAAGATGTTAAACAATAGCTAATAATTGGACATTTCTGTATCAGCAAAGCTGGATATCTTGGGTACAAGTGTGCTGAAAAAGCATAGGTACTGGCTGGACTGTTAATGCTTATTGTCGTTAAGGTTTGAAAAACTAGAACTGCAAAAGGCATAGGAACAGAGAGAAGTGCTATGTCAGTATTTACAAAAGACAAACTTGATGCCCTAAATAATTATAGGCCTGCCTGCTTGAAGTAGATTTTGTGGAAAAAAAAAAAAAATTATGTAGTGAAGTAGCTGATGAAAGATTTGATTACGAACAATTAAATTAAATTACACAGTGAATGCCAATCAACAGGTCTACAGACAATAGACTTACTGTTTTCAAACTGGACTTTCAAAAAGTATGTCTTTATGTAATAATTGTTAGTCTTCTGGAACATACTCAGTTTGGCACTCTAGGACATTTGCTTAATCCATTAGAACAATCCAATATCAACAGAGCACTTTTAAAATTTTTTAAGTTTATTTGATTTATGGGCTCCAGGACACACCTGTAAACAACTCATCGAGTGAGCTTTCATCAAGTGACGCATTTCTAGTGTGATCCTACAGGACCTGCCCATGCTGTCTGACATTTAACAGCACCCATCCCAGAGAAGCCCGAGATCATTAACAACAGAGAAAGAACACTGACAAGGAATGAAAAAGACAGCTTGCTGATACATTACTAGGTGTCTAGTAGCACAGCAATGTAATTTGGAATAGACGCTTCTTGAACAAATCTACAGAAGATAATCCTGTTTCAAGCAACTAGATGTGCACTGTGTTTCTTGGAAAGAGGGTCTCAGAAAGCAAATCACAGGCCATGTTGACTGTTCTAAGAGGTAATGGGAAGTATAACAAGAAACCCAAGGCTGTACACATTTGCAACCAGAAACAAAAAAAGATGACGGTATTTTCTGCCCTGGAAAATAATGCCTTTGAAAATACTTTTAGGCATGGTAGCTGAATTTTCACAGGGCATCTGTAAGGATCAGTCATAGCCTCAAAGGACTGATGTCTGCTTTTGAGATTAGGGAATTATGAAGTTGGAAAAGAAAGGTTGTCTGATGTCTGTAGCTGACACAAGAATAATTCCCATTGCACTGCTGTTGTCTGTCCTGATGTCCCCAAAGAAAAGTGTTCAAATATGCAGAAAAATACAATCAAAGAGGTCAGGGAAGAGTTATTAGAATGAGTCAAAGATTAGAAAAAAATCCTCTGATAATTCAGGCCTTGAGAAACTTGCAATATTTGCCTTACAAAAAACAGGCAAAAAAAATCTTCCTTAAAACTTACAGAAGAGAATCAAAACTGCAATGGTCCTTCACTAAAGGAGAGGCAGTTAAACACTAGAACATCCTGCCCAGACTGTAAGTGGGCTTTCTACTTCTGGAAACATTCAAATCATAGATACTTTGACCCTCACCCCAAAAAGATGTTTTAATTTAGAGGATATCGGTAGGCTTTATTATGAATAAAGACAAAGTTATCAAAACAATACCTCGTGGATTTACATTTATTCATTTATACTGGATAACCAACAACCATGGCTTTACTAAAACAGAGGGAAGGTAGTGGATGTCCCTGAGATGAGTACTTTAGTGCTTGGTTCCGCAACTGCTATCACATGCTGTTCGACACCTCACAGCGCTAGCAGAAGCCTGTATTACGCTGAGGACATGGAGATCAACTCACATTCAGAGCAGAAGAAACTGTAACGGGGCCAAGACAGAATTCACTAAGTTACAACTGCTATAGGCTGAATTTGCCTTACTGTGCTTAAGGCAGTTGAGACTGAGCAAAAAGCACAAAGTAAACAAGGTTCATTTGTAACACAGAAGCCCAATCTTTTCAACACTGGAAGAGAAATACCTCTTTCAGGACATCAGTGCACGTCAGGCACAAGAGGAAAAGCAAACCCCACTTCTACAAGAGGAAGAAGAAAGGAAAGAAGGCATAGTGGAAAAGGAACATCCTTTTGTCATTTCCCCTCTCCCACCCTGCTCCAGCCACAAAGCCAGCAGCAGGAGCTGGTTAAGGAAAGGCAGGAGACCTGCAGGTGTTTAAGTAAGATGGCTGCCACTCCTGCTACCACCTAGAGGCCATGGCATATTCCTTTGTCTCTGCAGCTAGCACAAGTGAGGAAGCATTTTACTTGTCCACTTCCATGTGCGAAATGGAGTAAGCCTGGTGGACAAAAAATGACTGTTGTTTGCCTTTCTTAGGTCAAATAGCAGAAGGTTCTCCAGGCTAACTTATGCTGCTGGTCACATGTATGCAACCCCTATGATTTTAACACGTGCCCAACTCTGACTGGAGTTTAGTGATCTTTTCTGAGAGTGCCCAGAAAGGTACAGACCGCCAGCAGTATTTTAGTCAGAGAAGTAGGCAGAACCAGCTCTTAACACACAAGGAACAATTTGTCTTCAACAGTTAATAGCTTTTATCTACTCCGTTTTGAGAAGTAATAAACTACAAACTTTTCATTTAGATCCAGAAATGATCTATGTGTGCATGCAAATAGGTCTGCAAAGTCTGCACTAACTCAAGAATTGAAATGGTATCTGTAGATGACCATTACTTGGTAGCAGTTCTGACAGCTTTTACTTGTACCAATGCAGTAAATTCACCAGAAGTGTGATAAGCTTGAAAGCAAGGACAGTCACCACATTGCCCTTCAGAAATAAGACAAGATCAGTTCCCGCCGAAACCACACTTCCCTTTTCCCAGCTGGGAACTTATTACAGGGAAACCTCACCACTGAGAAAACATTTCAGAGAAGAGCACATATACACACCCACATTGGAACAGATTACTAATTGTTAGGCTAGTGACAACAAGTATAGTTCTATAAGGCAAGCCCTTCTCCTCTCAGGAGATAAATCTTACGGGAACAATACTTGCTAGCAATGAAAACATAAGATGTCAACAGCTTTCTAGTTTGTTATGCTATTTAACATCAAGTTTGTACCAAACACAGTGCAGGAATCAAAAACACCACCCTGAAAAATGCACAAAGTCATTTTTAATGTTATTCAGGTCAAATTCAGATGAGTTTAGTTAGAAAAGTCTGGAATTACTCTGAACTACAGGAGGCCTTTAATAGTCTTGGAGATGTTCTCATAAGCCAAACAGGCATAAACAAAAGCCAGTCTTAAATATGAGATAAATTGGAGGTTAAATTGAGCCAACATGGAGAAAAACAATCCAACAAGAACAAAAAACCAAACCAAAACAAAACAAAAGCCTAAACTGTATTCTACCTGGCATGAGGCTTTCAGTAAGCCAGAATAAAAATGTTGCCAGTCCTCTCTGTAGTAAAATGAAAAAGATGGGGCTGAATAGACAATACAATATTCTAATAAAATTACTCCTAAAACTTCAGCTTGCATTTGGTAACTTGCATATAAAAACTAGAAATGCCATACTTCTTCCATAACAAAGCTTAAATATGTTACCTGAAGCAATTTCTCATCAAGTTGAAATTTAGTTATCATATCTAAGATAGCAGTTTGTGGATAGAAGACATATGCTGCTACCCTGCAGAGCTTCATTTCACTATTTAGAGACTATTTAGCACACATCAATGCCACAGAACGCTCTTCAGTTCCCACAATGCAGCAAAAAATTCCTGAGTATGGCATTTGTCACTGACTAATCTGAAGAGACCAAGACTAATTAATGATCTGGGAAAATCCAAATAGTAATACCCAGAAGTATGATAGGGGACATCTGAGAACAGAATTTGGCACACATTCCTTACAAAAGCTGTGCCTTGATGACTGATGATACAGGTCTCCCAGACACAACAGCCTAGCTGAAGACAAGGCTCATCCTATGAGTGTGAAAATGAAAGAACGAAAAGCTTATGAGAATTTCTCAGCAATTTATACTGGATCAGGTGATGCAAAGTTGGCACTGGAATGCTGCCTTGCTTAACATTCTGATTTGGACCAGATGGTTCTAGGTCTAATATCAACAGTGCATCAACTTCATATGAACATGGAAAAAGCCTTTAACATGCAGGCAAGACTTATTTGGAAAATGCCAGAAGCAAAAGAGCATTCATGTAAGCCTCATGAAGGTTGACTCACATTCACAGAAGAGTAACAGCAGAGCTTTAAAAGGACCTTCTGAGTATTGAATATAATCTTATGAGGAAAGGCTGCTGTTGTTAGGAGTTACAGCAGTTTAATAAAAGCAGTTAAATAAAAGTTATCAGAAAAACACAGGGCCAGCATGGATACAGATTACTGAGCCACCCAACAAGCGTATGAAAGAACAGCAATATCTGAAACATCACAAACCCTTCAGAAAAGCAAAACCAAAATCACTTTTGCTAGCACTACAGCTTACATAAGCAATACAGGAATCACGTGAGCAGAAAAATAACTCTATTAACAAAGGTTATCTGTTTTCTGGGCTTAAATTGTCAAATAAATTTAGCTCTAGCATCAAAACTTCACTGAGTTATTGTATTCCACCTTCGACATTTTACTTCTCTCTCTCTGGGACAATCAGCAACTAAGAGGAGCTAGAAGAAACAGATGATAAAGAAACAGATGATAAAGCAACAGGTAGGAACAGCCTAGAAGATCTAGAAGGTACAAAGGAATAAGGCTTATGGAAATGCAGCTTGATGTTGGTAGGTCAACTCTTCACTCGGCAGCTGAATGAATTCTCTAAGGCCTCCACTGGAGATAATTTTATAATCAGCAGCAAAAGGTTTTATGAGACAACTAACTGCTCACTGCTGTCAAAAGGGTAAGCTCACCCCTTTTCTGTGACCCTTCCCAGCTGCATATTCCTGCCTCTCATATGCCACCAGCCCTTGGTGCTAATCTGATCCCTCATACGAGACAATTCAGTTCACTGAACTGTCAAAAACCAACGTAAGTATGAAAAAAAAAACAAGCTAGTTTGATACACCAGCAGAAAACTAAACGAGTCCTAGAGAGTATGACCACCACATACACACTTTATCCCCCATGCCAAAGCAAGGGGAGAGGCTCATAAACCTCAGATCAAGGCTCCCCTTTTGGCAGCCAAGTGCTTCTAGCAGCTCAGCTGTCCCATGAAGCCTCATTCTAACCATTCCCTCATTTTACAGGTTTGAACGTTAGTCTAGAAAATAACTTGAAAATATTATGTGATAGCTACCCATAATATTACGAGCTAGGTAGGTGTTTCAGTGAATTAACAGGGTATCCAGGCCTCAGCTCAGAACTGTCCAGGTCTATTTTTTTCTAATTCTCACTCACTTAAGTCTGAAAACATACCTGCTGTTACACAATGACATGTTCACTAAAGAGTTAGGTACTCTTGGTTTTAATTTGTTTTTTTGGGTTTCTTTGCTTTTTTTTTCACGGATTTGGAGCCACTGCTGAATTTCAGTGCTGGCCCAATTTGTTTGGTTTTATCCTGAGGTTTTTTCTAGGCTTTGTTTGTTCTCACATATATCTGAAATATTTCTTCTCTGTAGTTGGCACTTACCAGCACTACAACTCAGAATCTGCCCCACAAGGGCATCATAGTCTAACCAGAAGGGGTTTACATTGGTCCTCTTTTGAAACCAGATAAATCTATCTTCCTGCCATTACTTTTTCCAGAGCGCCTGATGGCTTAGCCAAGACAATGGAAATGGCAGAAAGGCACACAGAGGAGTAATAGCGCCACAGAAGTATGATAGACAACTTCTCACCTCAGAAATCCTGCATCTATTTCAAAGAATTAACTGTGTGAAAACAACCCTGCCTGGAAAAGTCACAGTGACAACTTTGTCCTTTCTCTTCTGTAAATACTCTATAATCAGAAAACAACAGATGGATAAGGTTCCTTCTCCAAGGAAAACTGCACAGTGATCAGAGATGGAGCAGAAGAACCACCAATTACTTCAGTAAGCTAAAAAAGTGGCTACTACAAAACAAAATAATTTAAAGGGGCTTTTTCCCCACACACAAAATATAACTAGACAGCAAAACCCCTCTGTTACAAGATATCATAGGATCCAGCAACTGACAAGAATCAAAGAGGTTTCAGCCATTTACAGAGCAGCAAGCACACTCAGAGAGCTGCAATGCTAGGGAAAAAAACCAGAGGGACTTGAGGAAAATGAAATGTTTAAAACCAGCCTTTAACCATTAGGCATTGCATAAAATCCTCATAAACACGCAGATTATTCCGCATGTTCACTATGGAGTTTTTCTTACGTTTTTATTCAATGTTGGAGACTATGCTCCCAGCTGGATCACAGGTATAAAGTACGACAGTTTTTACGTTCTTATATCCCACGCAAACGCTACAGGGAGTAAAAGCTCTACTATGCATTACCCACACGCCCACAGGCAGTTTGCTTGTATAAAAATCAAAGTAAACAAACCCAAACAGAAGAAAGCTAAGGCAACCCACACAGACCCCAAAAGCTGTGCAGATTTGCAAGGCAACCGCAAACAAACAGAACCCTGCGGGCCCTCCCCAGCATCCTCCTCCCTCCCTTGCCTCCCACTTCGGCCACGGGGGAAGGCTGCTGTAGGTTGTCACCGCCTCTGCAGAACAGCAGCACTGCGGAAGGTGGCACTCTTGGCTTCCCACGGGACAGAAGACTAGAAATGTTGTGGGGCACGGGCGGAAAGGTTGCCCGTCTGTTCCTAGATTCTAGACCCCTCTGCCGTGACCGTAACGCAGCCTCGCCGCAGGGAACGACCCCAGGCCAGCGCTCTCTCTCCCCCTCTGCAGCGCTGGCAGCCACCAGCCGGCTGCCCTGCGCTCTCGCACGCACGGCGCCTGCCCGTTGCTG
>VZZY01010858.1:324-11167 GCA_013400335.1 Eurystomus gularis | reverse complement strand
TTGGTTCGGCTCTGCGGAGTCTGGGCGGGCGCTTTGGTTTGTTTTTTTCTTTCGCAGACTCCTGAGAAGACGTGAAGCGGGTCCGACTCGGGAAGCCCGCGGCCCGCCACCAAAAGGCGGCTGGCTTTCGGGAAAAGTGAGAGCTGGTATTTAGAGGAAGGCTGCGCAGGAAGAGTCACCTGCTGAGTTCCCTCTGTGCCTTGGCTTGAGAGCCCTATGTCAGTCCACAACTTTGCAATTTGCGAAGTCCTCCAGTTATTTCTCATGCTATTGCCTCCCAGCTCCTCCCTGCAGAACAGACCTGAAACTCCTTTGAGCTACACCTGTAACACAAGGAATTCTAAAGTCATTCCTTTGAGCCACACCCGTAACACACAGAACTCTAAAGCCAACTACAGAAGTTCAGTTTAACCCAGTGGGATGTTCGGGAGATTCAAGACAACTGTGCAAACCTCTACGTTCTATAGACAACAGAAGGACTTTGCGCTCTGTTAACACAGAAAGAACGTGGGCAAGTTTTACTAACCTCTTCTAAAAATTCTTGCCCGGTCCCTGGGGCCTTACCTGTCAGTATCAGAAAACAGCAAAAGAAAAGACACAAATTAAAGATTTCCTCCCAAGAAGTTAAAGAACTCAGAATGACCCAATACACACCGTGGCTTTCACTGATTCAAACCCAACAATGAGATATCATAAGTATCTGAACCAGCGACACACCTTACTCATGTTCAGCTACATTCTTCAGAGATGCTAACAATGTTGCGGGATTATAAGAAGTGGTCAGAAAATAAACCAAAAACTTTGATGTTTTAGACCTTACTTGAAGTTCACTGCTTTGCTGTGCTGCAGCTTCTTCTGCTGCACTACAAGCTTAAAAACTTAATTCCTTTCCCGTTCAGAAAAACTGCTGTCCTCATTACAGTGCCCAAAAGATCAACCATAGACTGCCCATGAGGAGAATTTCCATCGGTGTGTGAGAACAGAGTCAGGGGTTATCTGTGACCCACAGAAGGGCTGCACCCAAAGATGGCACTGGCTAACCTCAATGGTAACCAAGACGAGGGAGCTCCCAACAAGTCCAAAAATACTAATGTCATGCTATCTTCAGAAAACAAAAAAGCCAGAAGAACTGTCTGAGAAACTACAGATTGATCACTCTAATTTTGGCCCCTGGGAAATTCCTGGAGCAAGGCTTCTGCAAAAGGAAAAACATTACAGTCTGCTTAGGCAGACAACTTAGATGGGTAAACATCTGGTAGGATGATGGGTTTCGAGGTAGCAGTTAGTGGATTGTACTCTACCTGGACCACAGTTAACAAAGTGGAGAACTACAAGGGCCCTACCTGTGACCCTGTACTGCTTAACAACCTTATCAGTGACCTGGGAGGAGTCACTCCTGTTAGATTTGCAGATTACACCAAATGGGGGGGAACAGCCAATGCACTGGAGAGCAGGGCTACCATCCAGAGGGACCTAGGCAGGGTGGAGGAACAGGGCCTTGTGCAGTTCAGCACAGAGAAATGCCAAGCCCTGCCTTTGGGAAGATGGGAGCCCCAGGCAGTGATCCAGGCTGGCACTGCCTGTCTGGCAGCAGCAGAGGCCACCAGGACGCAGCACTATAGTAGCATGGGCACAACTAGGAGATGGAAGGAAGTGATGATCTCCCTTGGCTCAGCACTTCTTAGACCACATCTAGAGAACACACCGAGTCCTGTGGTTTGGGCTCCCCAGTCCAGGACATTGTCAAACTGGAGCTAGCCCAGCAGAGGCCCACCAGGATGCTCAGGGGCTGGGGCACCTGCCCAGCAAGGGCACCCTGAAGGATTGGGGACTGCTTCAACCTGGAGAAGGAAAGGCTTTGGGGGCATCTCAGAGGATCCTTCTCCTGCCTACAGGCAGGTCACTGACAAGACAGAGCCAGGCTCTGTGATGGTCGCTGGATGAGAGACAAGTTCAGACTGGAGACAAAGATAAATCTTCCTCCCTGCAGGGACGGTGCAGCAGCACAGGTTGCCCAGAAGCATTGTGCAGTCTCTGCTCTTGGAGGTTCTGAAGACAGACTGCATAAATCCCTGAGCCACGTGGTCGGACCTGCTCACAGACTCTGCTTTGAGCAGGAAGAAAGACCGGAGGACCCCCAAGGTTTCCTCCAGTCGTAACTGTGGTGTTACACTGGCTACAGTGCTGTTAAGCTTCAATGCAAAACTGAAAGCTCTTCAACCTTTCATCTACATTAATCTTACCTGTTAATTTAATAGGTCACCAGAATCCCACAATAAATCCAATCTGTAATCTGACAGCATCTTTGCAAAGCCACTGTCATGGAAGAAAAATACAGGAGTTTGAAAAAAACTGCTAATTCAGATCCACAAGCCTGCATAGCATAATCTTCCACTCTTTTGCAGACTGGGGAGGAGGGGCTTTCACAAGTACCATCACAGTGCCTGTTACGTATGCTCATCAGAAATATGAAGAGAATTGCACGACTCTTCAAGCGGGTAATACAGTAACGACAAAACAAAGTCACATGGGCCAGAGCTCCCTGCTGCTCCACCTGCAGTCAGTATAAAACACAAATTCAAGAAAATCAGTACTGGACACAAAACATACATGGTTTTTTTGGATCTAAACCTAAGGTCATTCTTTAAATGGGGAAAAAAAAATAAACCAGTTCCACAGATCGCAGAACTTACCACAGGTGGACTACAAATAAAAAGTCCTGTGTTCACCTGTATCAGAGAAAACAGGAAGCAGATGTGCTGCTGGCATGCAGAGTGGTAACAAAGCTCCAGTGTTAGCAAATAAAATTGCCAATGCAGCAGCAAGAGGTACATCACAACACCAAAAAACCCCACAGAACACATGGGAGTTTCCTCAAACCACCCAACTCATTAGCAGAGCCCTGATGTTTGCTTTTAACAAGGTCTGCTGTGTGTAGTCCTCATGCCACAGATTACTGAACTTCAGCGATGGAGGACTTAATTCTTGTACAAGTAAACTGATTAAAACCTTTAGTAACATGTATGAAGTTCTCTGGATGAGATGTGGCATACAAAACAGCTGTTAATCCTCTAGTGTCCTCAGGAGGGAGGGAAGGTTCAGAGAGAGTGCAGTCAGCTAACAAGCATGCTCCACAGCAGTCAGACAGGGGATGTGAGAAACAAGTTAACAGTTTCTGAGATGGTTGTAAGTTACAGGAGTCTCATACCTTAACAAGCAAGTGGAAGGGACTGCATAAATATCAGCCCTCGAGAGTAACTTCAAAAACACCAACCCAGCATTTCCATAACAGAAAAATCCTCAACAGTTTGAGGAAGTCTCACAAAAAGAAATTACTACCATGCAACCATTTTAATTATCTATAACTAATATGAGCTTTTTTTTAATGTTTACTAGTTATAGGGTGTTATATTCCCAACCCCCACTAGAAACTGTCACACAGATTTCTAATGTTTGGAACAATCACAATCTCAGCTGGCTCTTGACATCAAGACTCTGCAGTGTCCAACATCCACAAGCAGAGCAACAGTAACTGATCAGCCCCACTTGTTGGTCATCATCTTGAGCTTCATCCACACCAAGGTACAGTATCTGACCTACATCCGTCACAGCCTGAGTGAAAACAGATGTCACTGGGAAAATGAGAACTACTAGGGGAGGAAATTTGAAGTAAAACTTAGCATTTGGCCTTCCTGTTCTTCACTTCAACAGACTCTATCTACACATGAATTTAAAATTCTGTAATTTAAATTTTAATTTTAAAAATTAGTAACTACATATAAAAACATTCTAAGAAGTCAACATGCTAGGACCTAGCAGAAAGGCTGTCTTCTTCCACAATTGCACAAAGTCTACACACTTTACTGTTATCCTGTTGTACTGTCAGCTATGTGGCCTACCCCAAAAGCCATCCTCTGTGGAATGTTCTCTTTTGCCAAAAGAAGAAATGTCCCAGATGTGCAAGAAACCAGGAAATAATAATAAAAAAAGATTTTTACAAACCTGTACATGCACGTATACGATCATTCCTACAAATCAACCTATCACACATGCCCTCTAGATCTTATGCATTTTTCCCCTCTTCCCTTCCCTTCCTGTATTCTTCTTCCTTTTCTGTTTTCTTTGCTAGTTACAGTAAGTTTTCGGGTACCCTAAATACACCAATGAAGAACTCCATCTGTGCAAGTGGTAAAACAGCTTTACATATGGCAATACTGCAACAGTACAAGTCTTACCATACTCTACAATATTAATAAAAATCCTAAAAATCTTTTTAGATTCTCCCTGGGGAAATGCCAAGATGAACAGAAGCATGAGAGAATGGCTACTGGTTGATGGAAACCTCCATCTCCCTTCTTCCTTCCTCCTACCCATTCCCTTTCCCTCACACTCTGTGCCTCCTCTATCCTGCAGCACAGAAGCAATAGATCAGACAACTATCTACGGTATTTTTATTATCTACTGACAATTATATACTCTATGTTTAGTTTTAATTTATTGCTCTCCTGCAGTTGCAAGAATGCATTGGGCAGAAACCTTCTGACGGGCTGCATTACCACGACCTTTAGGGCACACCCCAGCATGTGCTAACCACCAGTAAATGCTGGGGACCAGAAGACCTCATTTCAGGATGTTAAGACACAGTGATCAAATCCAGTTCTACCACGGACATCAATAAAAATCCATGTGCTTAACACACCTCTTTCCAAGCCCAGCTTTTCCGCTACAGTAAAACGGTGGGAAAGTGAGAACTTTCCATGTTCTTTCCTGTTATACTTTCTCTTCTATTTTCTGTTCTCCAGAAATTTCCACATAATATTTTTTTTTAATTTTCTCAGAAGATGGGTATGTGTAGTTCAACATGTAAGAGCACAAATCATTCACACAGCATCAACATCTGCACACAAATCCTGGGCAGAGTAAACAAGCACAGTCAGTGAATAAGATTTAAATACGGTTTGATGTCACCCTGCTGCATTTTGGCAGTATGTCAGCATTTGGATCAATGTGTGCATTTCTGGCCTTTGCTGAACTCTCTGCACATCATACTATGCTGGGTGGTGCCAGAGGACCAGCTGGTGTCATAAACACTAACTTCAGATTTGAAGTGACAAAGAAACATCTTTGGTGCTGATGTTAACTTGTCCTTCTTAAGTCTTGTGACAGTGAAGATGGCAGTGCAACAATCCTTGACTCATAGAGGACAAATCAGCAATTTGTCTGTTGTACAAATTTGTAGACTCTGCAGCATCACTCATTGCAGAAATTTGAACAAGGCAAGGAATTTTCCCATTATAAGCACAAGAACATGAGCTTGGTAAATGCAATTCTACCATTGCTTCTGCCACAGAGTGGCTCTGTTAGAACACTTACACATTTCACAGCTAGATGCTATTTTAGATATCCAGCATGAGACACTGGAGTGTGATTTAGAGAAGAACTAGTCAATGCTACTACTACAGTGAATACTATGGATCCCTACAGAGAATGGATGGCATGTTTTATGAGGCTGAGAATTCTGAAAAAAAAAATATTTCCGAAGGAAAAAGAATGAGTGTGAGTCTGAAACCAGAGATTAACTTACTATACAGTTTAGGCTACAGAAAATGTTTCTAGGATGTTGGCTTAACATGCAAACTAAGAAGTGACAAAGCTATGACAATTCAGGAAAGCAGACTGCTTGTCACTGGGCAAAGCTTACTAGCTCTTTCTTTTCTTTAGCAAAAAGCAAATATGGAAGACAAAACCATGGCAGCAACACAGTTAGACAAATAACTGATGTTCCTTTACCCAAAGTTCAACAGAGGCCTTTTCCCATCTCTCCTCTAAAAATGCTATGGAAATAAAATACCTCCAAATCTCTTTAAAAACAAAAAAACCCGACGATTTTTAAATCTCTCTAGATATTAGATTTCAGAGGCCACTGCAGAATCTGGAACTCTCTCTTAGAATAGTGACATTAAAGACGAAAATGAATAATTTTTGTGGAGGTGATAAATTGCATGCTCCTGGATTATCTTTTTTAAAAGCCAGGGAGACATTATAGTTCAGGTATTTTTTTTCCTTTTAATAAACGTTGCATATTTTCCATAGTATTGTTGTGCTGATTCAGCCATCATCATTTTATGCTGCCACCAGTTGCCTGATCACACAGGCCAACGAACTCAGCAACATCCCCTCGGAAGTCTTCCTTCAGACGGTCCTGCCATAGGTTCCTGCGGGCCCAGCTCCTCCACTGCCCACTGTGGTGCCAGCATTGCCTGCTGGACACAACAGACAAAGATGGCTCCCTCAGTGGTCCTTCACATAGAAGGATGCCACTGAGAAAGCTGAGCGAGGGGCAACCAGCCCCAACAGAAGCCACACCCAACAGGAAGGTCCTTCAACTGACTGGCTCCTGGTTAATATAGCCCTGGCCTCACCCACCACCCCAACCACAAACACCTGGGTGAGGGCAGAGCAACAAAGACACAGGTGGGCCAGGTTCTGCCTCTGGAACATGTAGCTAATCGGAAAAACAAAACATTCTGCCAGGCTGTGACTCATTCACAGGTTAACTCCAACTTGAGGCCCACAACTCGGGCCCCAGCACTTCAAATATGTAGTGGAACATTATGCTACAAGATAGAGTTATATACAGTTAAGAATGTAATATCATTTGAAGGACTAAACATTTATATGGGTATTTACATCATATATGCACTGAACAGCAAACATTTTTAGAGAGGATATTAAAATTCAGGCTTTCACAATATAAACTAAACCCAGTATTTCATAGTCATATATGTGATACTTCAACTCTCCCTTGTACGTTTGCTCTAAGAGGCCACCACCAGGCATAGAAACTTCTACAAAAAGTTGTGTTTTGCTCTTCCTACTAAAACAGAATCCCTAAATGCTGTCCCTAAAAACAACCAGCTTTCATGAAGCTGCAGTCTATGTGTACGTACTCAAACCTGTTTAATATTTTCTACTCCCTTTTGAAGGTTCTGTCCTAGAAAAAAACACAGGATTAAAAAAAAAAAACTCTCCTCCCCTTTGATAGATGCATCTATTACTAAACTCAGCCTAGTTTTAACACATAATCAGCCATCACTTTCTGGTTATGATCCAATGCAGAAAACACAAAACAACTTTTGCAGCAGTATCTTTGTAACTGTCAGAGATGCCTGTGATGTTCCCGTGCTGATGACAAAACACTTTGTGTCAATGTGCTGATACCTGATTTCTTCTCGTTCCATAACGTCTATAGCTATGGTCATATGCACCTTTGGTCTGCCTGGACTGGATAGAGAGAGGTGTGGCTGCCTTTCTTGGCTGCTAGAATATTGTTTGAGTGCTCCCCTATCTGCTTGAGTACAAGGTCAGCTGGTTTAGCTTAAAGCACTGTCTTTCATAGCTTACACATTTGTCTCTTTTCATGGAAGCAGGTGAGATTCTTGACATATTCCATTGATTCTGACATGAGTGGCACTCTCTGTTAGAAGAGCACTGGAAACTTACCTTGTTTTAGAAACAGGAGTTGTATACAGGAGACTTCAGAACTGTCTGGTGGCAAAGCCAAGCTATCATAGTTTGGGAAATGCACAAGCAAGTTAATCCTGCCTAATTTGCCTTCTGTGTTTTATGTGTGTTTTGGTGTAGTCTTTAATTATACTGCTTTGTTTTCCCTCTTCCTTTCCCCATAGGACCCATGAGTCATTCATCGCACAGGATGGGTGGTGGTAATTTAATTAGCTACTGTTAACAATTGTGGAAAAAAACAGAGTTAGGTGTTGTTGCCTCATGTTCTTTTCTGTTATTTGAACATTTTTCTGAAGGTAGAAGTGGAACACGAAAATGGCCCTATCAGGTCATTCCAATCTTGACCAGCAATGTGTTTTACAATAGCCATAAACAAATGCCTGAGGAGGAGTAAGAACAGGGAAAGAAGTTTATGTGCTACAGTTACCTGATATCTTACAACTTTCCAACTCTTTCAAGCACAGGCAATTTCAGAGTTAGTTGTCATTTATGTCATTAACATCAGTAGATTTTCATCTCTGAATATGCCCAGTTCCTTCAAGAAGTCTGGCAGAATCCACAGCCTCCTTTGGCTGGTGGTTCTTCAGGTGAACTACTATATAACAAATTGCATCTTGTCCTTTTGAAGCTATCTCCAATGAGCTTAATTCAACACCTCTTAATTCTCATACTGGAAGAGACAGTGTGCAGTTACTTGGTACCACCAGCCTCTAGAACCTACTTAAAGTTCCATAAATTTGTTAGACCTCTCCAAAATTCTCTTTTCCAGAATGAAAAGCCAAGATTTCTTAGGCTGCGTCTTGAAGGAAAAGCTACTCCATATTTCGATCAGCCTTTCTGTCCTTTTAGGAACCTTTTCAAGTTGTTACCCTTTTTGATAAGGGCAAGATAAGGGGAATAAAAAATACAGAGTTAGGTATAAACATGGTTAGATTTAAACATAGATTTATATGATGGTTCAATGAACCAACCTGCTGGGACTATCATAACCCAAAATCTCATTCCTGATTAATATAATGGTCAGTTTAGACCAAATCATCTTATTAGGACAGCAGGTTTTTTCCCTCCAGGTAGACCATTTTATTTGTTGAATGTCACCTGCCATTCCGCTGTCCATTCAGTCTCAGTGTGTCCTCCCCAGAGTCTTTAGTCTGCAATGTCTTGAATAACTGGATGTTGCTCATTGCTCATCTTTGCCACAGCAGATCCTTTGCAGGTGGCTGAGATTCTGAAAGTGGCCTCCCTCCACTGCAGGAATAAAACATTTACTCTCACCCTCTTTTTCCTGTTACTTAAGTAATTACTTGCCCAAACAAGGCTTTTATTTTTCTGTCATGATCACTTGGTTTTCATTTGAAGAGTTTTATAGAAAGGTTTCTGAAAATCCACCTTGACTACACTTTTATGTGCATTTCTGTGGCAGTTACAGCTACTGTGTCTGGGTACTTCACAAATGCTGCATTATATTTAATCATATGTCTGTGATATGGTTTGTGAATTACACACACAGCCCTATGCACACACACAGCCCTATGGTTCTGGCCTTCACATATAGCTATTTCATTCAGCGTGCATGCATACTGCACCAGTCATTTATTTCAAATTCACTAAAATCCAAAGCATTCAGTTTCTGAGGGGTACAGATTTCTCCTTTAGAACCCATCTAATCTGTTCTCTTTTTAATTGCAACATACTACATTTCTGGGTTTCATGAACTTTCTGCATTGAACTAGTATCCAGGAAATCTCTTTGTGTACAGTTTAGATAACTAAACTGATTTACAACTAAATTGTTTTACATACCAAAACTATGTTATGCTATGTTTTTATAACACTCAATTCAATGTCATCTACAAGAGCCCACTCCCTGTACTGAATTACAGCTTACACATAGCATATTGCTGTCATAACTTTTGCTACAGACTGTTCAACTTCTGTGTACATATTCATTTAGGATCTGATGAAAGACAAAAGAGCATTTTAATATTAATTTTTATGCCCAGAGTCCATCAGTCAACAGATTCAGAAAGCAAGCAAGCAAGCAAGATTTAAAATATACATAAATCACAATAGCTACTCAAGTACATATATTATCCAGGGACCAATTATCTACCTTTTACTGACAACAGCTCAACCACTTGAGGAGAAGGGAGTAAACTTCTACATCTACATGCAGAAATTGCAGCTGTTTCTCACTCTCCTGACCTGGAAGAAACAAGCTGCTGCTAGCAGCTGAAGATAAGCTAGCTAACCTTTGGTAATGTAAGCTCTTGATAGATTGTGCTGAAGAATGGAGAGGACTATTTGAAGACAGACACCTACAACAATCCAAGTGAATGTGCAAATTTTTTTGAGAAACACCAGTATAAATTTAAGGAGAACACATAACATTTGCTTCTTTTAACTTTTCCATGAATTCTGGAAGAGGCTTGGCGATATTAGGAAAAAGAAACTAACTAAACATTTAATAGCTGAATGTACATTTGAGAACTAAGAGCAGAGAAGGACCACACAGTCTCCCAGTATCCAAACCCACACTCCTGGAAGAGAGATGGCAATTACAAGCATTTCTCACATACGAAATCAGTGGCTTATTATCACTCTCCCAAACTTAGGAGGATTTTCTCCAAAATTTTGCATGAAACCACACATACTGAGTGGCAATCACTTCTGAGTTTTAATAAGCAGAGGTCGATTTGCAACCATAGTGTCTCAAGCCATCAGTCAACATTCACGTGGTATAGAAGCATGCAATCTTCATGGAATAGCTCTCAAGGACGTGGTTTCTGTGACCAGTCATGCAGCACACACAGTGAGCAGCAAGACAACTGAAGCAGACAGCAATTTAACAATACGTAGTATGAAACAGTCAAATTAGCAATGCACAAACATTAGCCAAAACAATGACTGGAGTTCAGGCAGAAAAACCAATCATGTTCAGTTGAGTAATTTGCTTACAAGGAGTTATTATCACTGCTTCTGGTACTAATTTTCCAAATACGGTGCAATTATGCTCTAGCTAAAAGATGGAAATAATCACCAGAGTACTCAATGCATTAACCTGTATGCCATTAATTTTATTCAAATATTACTACAAAATGGACCTTGAGACCTCAATTACACTAAATTACTTTAGCTGTTGGGAGACTCAGTCAAATGCCACAAACTGAGAATTAGCAATATGAGGGTATTATTGATGCCCAAGCTCCACATTTAGGGCATGGAGCAGGCAAAATACACTACCTGGTGGGCAAACCACCTCCCAATATACTGGAAATGATATAAGCAACACACCTTGGATAGTCTGATCTCAGAAAAAA
>VZZY01010856.1:4700-25061 GCA_013400335.1 Eurystomus gularis | reverse complement strand
ATATATATATAAAAATAGATGGAAGTAAGACTGTCCTACCTTAGAAAAGAAGTTTGTAGAAGCCTGTGGTCAGGGAAAAATTCACTTTTAGATGAGGTACACAAGAGAAAGGGATGATAGAACAATCAGTAATTTTCTTTCTGTCAGCCTCTCTAATGAACATGAGAGTAACAATCCGATCACACTTATAGAACAATATAAATTTATGATTTCCGGAAAAAAAAAGAAAAAGAAGACATTCTTCCTTTTCTCAGAGGCAGGAGCTGTCAAATACCTTTATCTCAAAGCTAAGAGAAATCTATACAGATAGAAAGTGTTTGCTGTTCCTAGCACTGCTACCTCTGAGGTACTGGGAGCATGGAACAGACCCTGTTACTTCCTCTCTTTTCATGCACTGCCTTCAGCTGCTGCATGGCACTGGACCGCTTTTTATCCCCTTCTCCTTTTATTGCTCCTTCTGCCTTAACTGTTCAGACAGTAAGGCTTCTAGAGAAGAAAACCCCACAGTATATTATTAATACATGTGGCAAATTGAGGCCTTTTGGCACTCCTGTAATAAATATGTTCCAGTAGACTAGTTACTGTAAGTTTATGTAAAATACTTTTAAAAACATAGGATGAAGGTACTTCAAAATGCCTGCATCAGTTCAGACCCAACAAATCAGAAGTTGCACTGTTCCATATTTCCTGTTTATTTACTTTTATGAAATTTCCTTTGCTTTTTGCCAGCTGTGCAAAATTTTACCCTTTTTAGCTCCATGTATTTTTATGGATCAAAACTTATGGCTCAGGTTCATGCAGATTCTCACATACAGCTGAGAGATGCTTCTTATTTCATATGTTTAAAATTTTTGACTTTTCATACTGTTTAGACAAGAGCTTTGCCGGAGGGAAGGGTTTGTAGATTGAAGGCTATTGGTGCCTACTGCTATGGGTAGAAATGTCAGATTAATTTAAAAGTATGTGATCAGGTTGTCCTCTAGTGGCTGCCCAAGAGAAGATCTAACCATAAATTTCACAACAAATGTTGCTGCAATGGAAATTAGTGTTAAGTCCTTGCAACTTTTGTTTCTGCAAGGATTTGATAACCAGATCTCAAAATTATCAGTCTCTGTATGATTTCCATTCTAATGTTAGACTCTGCATGCTTTTTTCTTATCTCTTCCTGAATTATGCCTTGCAATAGCATCATCACTTATGCTTCTGGAGAGTCTTTAAGGGCAGAAAAACCAATTCTACACCTTAGGCTTTTTTTTTTTTTTCATAGATGAAACAACCCCCACTGACAGTCTGTTTTCCTATTATACTTCAGCCCTCTGTGCCACTGGTTTCAGTGCTTTGGCCTCAGTACAAGTGTGTCTTCTTGGGACAGAACAAGTATAGTGGGAGATGAGAGACAATTTCTTCCTCTAATTCCACAAGAGAGCATTCTGTCCTCCTTCCTGAAGCCCCACCAGGTGTGGTGCAGATACCCTCTCTATGGTAGTGAATGAGGGTCTTGTATCCTCTGAGGAGATGTCTGGCAGGGCTTTTGACTCTTCTACTGACCTGAGAGAAGTCCTAGACTCTGAAGTTTATTGGGAACAACGAGTTATCTCAACACACTGACACTGGTATTCAGACTACTGTAATAATTTGTATTAAATTATGCAGTAGAGCTCTTCTACTCTGGAATTTTAAAATGGAAGCTTCACATAAGACAAATAGAAATAGAAAAAGAAACCACACATTTCTGAAAATAAAATATTTATTAACAAGTACATGTTCAAGTTGCACACCAAAACACCCACAGGACAGTTTTCTGACAGCAACTGAGAAATCTTTCTCAGTGGGACTTATGGAGCTTATGAAGCATCCACTAGCAAGTTAGTAATACCTGGCATCAGAAGAATGG
Organism: Eurystomus gularis; assembly: GCA_013400335.1. Taxonomy (NCBI): domain Eukaryota; kingdom Metazoa; phylum Chordata; class Aves; order Coraciiformes; family Coraciidae; genus Eurystomus; species Eurystomus gularis. The sequence continues at coordinate 23,167 of VZZY01010856.1, read as the reverse complement.
AAGCCGAATCAGATATCAGAGAGTTACAAGGACTAGATTTTCTAGGTTTTTCCAGTATGAAAATCTGTCTATTATTCAAGATACAGTTAAGACTTCTCATTGTAAAACAAAGGCACCGGTGAAAGTATTTCCTTGTTTCAGTGTTGTCAAAAGGAAGTTAGGATGCCCAGTTTCTCATCCAACAATGTACCTAATATCTGTTTCACAAATGATGACTACTGAGGCAGCAAGCAGTTAACCGAGTTCCACAAGGTCACACCTCAAATCCCCACAGTAGAGAAACAAATACACTGCTCAGTCCTACGTCCTCCGGACAACTGGTTGTCCTTCTCCAGACAATGAAAGCTTGTGTGTTAATTATAAACAGAATAAAAGTAACAATACAAGAAGCAGTCGTTACTGTACAAGCATATTCTGTGTGACACCGCAAGGTTAATGCTAATAATAGTTGGAGAATGGAAGCCATAGTGTGGTGCAAAGCAGATCAAAAAGATCAAGTTCCACTGAAAAATAAATTCAAGATTCCTCTGAGCCAGTTAATAATATGATAGCAAAAGTTATACTATTTACATTTAAGCAAGATTGTACCCCCCAAGAAGGCAGCATTAGTAGGAAGAAGAAGGTGTCTAGCAATGGAGAATGTCCTCTAGTCATCGAACATTGTTGCCCAAATAAGCCAAAAGCACTGGAAATCTAGCTATTTATTCCTTTTTGCAGAGTCAGCAGAGTCATGTACATCCATGCACATGAGACTAACACAAGGTTTTAATGTTTTCTGTTGTAACAAGGAGCTATAGTTACTACTTTCACTAAGGCATGTTGCATTTTTTAGAAAGTAAGTTCCAAATTCCCCAAAAAGTATCCACAGAAAAACATCTATACTCACGCATATTTATAGAATGCTACAGGAGGCAGATTTCTTCATCTGACGTCAGCAGGCAGCATAGTTTAACTTTAACAAGCCCACAGTACCTCCTAACTGCTGTCTAGTTTTTATTCTGCTCCTGCCAGTTATGTCTTTCTTTGCACTTTGCTTTCTCTCAACTTCAGCAGCTGGGCCTGTACTAGAGTGTGCCTAAGGGAGCACAAAGAAAGTTTGAACATTTAGTAATAGTGTTCTTTGAGATTTCCTGCAGATAAAAATCTTCCCTCCTCCAGCTCATGATCTGGGGTGTTAGATAGCTGCTTACGCCCTGTACATGGCATTGCTTCCAGCTGGCACTGTCACAACATGATCATCAGTCTCTCCTGAGGGAACAGGATCTGCGTGATACCAAAACTAGTAATGGATTTTAAGCCGTTACTCTCCTACTAAATGATCTAAAAAAAAAATCTAGGATAAGGTAGGGTTTTGCTTCTGTTCTCTGCCCTCCCCCTCCAATGCATTTTGTTGCAATTGGAAGAAAAAGGTTTTCTCCTTGAAAGCAAAGAGCAAATAAGGATCGCTGACAGTATTCTCTTATTCCAAAAGTTCACAGACTGATAAAGGGATATCGAATATCATCATACAGGTGGTATAAAGTTTAGTGCAGTTGCATATGTATTGAGAATAGATCACAGGAAAATGAAGCTTTAAAAAATCTACAGTACTCTGAGATCTGTCGAACTATGACTTTAGAGACACAAAAAAGGAAGCTGTACTGCAAAAGATACACTATGAAGGTGCACAAAAGCTTTAGCAGCATAAGGCTGTATCTTTAAGACCAAGAAGCCTGGTTGGAACACTTCTATCCGGGCTGCTTTTCAGTTTAAAAAATAACAGCTTTTCAAAAAAAATTAATTTTCTTTTGAAGAATATCTGGTTTTGTGGGAAAGGACCTCCTTCCATCAAAACAAATTGCATGAATACAGAAAAGCTGATAGGCATAGACTAATAGATTACATTATTGGAAAATTATACCTTTGGAACAGTTGCAGTCTTTGTGTCTCACTGTCCTCAGCCTATGTGTACCAATTTCCCAGCTGGACTTCAATCCTAGTGTGGCATTATGGCCAGAGAGTCTCATAATATCAAATGATACCTTAGCAAGACAAGAGATCGTCATGACATATGGTTAATATTGTCTGAGAAGTGAACTTGGTCTATAGGTGAGAACAGGGGCAATGAAACATGTAAAGTATGTCTTTATCCATTTGGGCAAAGGAGAAACTGATACAATGAAGCACAGTGGATAATATTTTAAGGTCTTATGTTTGGGTCAGGGGAAAGAATTGCATTTTATGCTGAGTAGTTTTTGAAATGAGGTGCAGTTTTATGTAAACTTGTTTTATTAGTATAAGAAAACTGCTCATCTGTTTCAGAATATAAAAACTCTGGAGTAGCTGTTGGATAATTTAAGTTTTGCTGAACTGGCAGAAACAAAAAGTTGGATAGATTAGTCCAAAAAACATGAAGAATAAACTTGTCATTGCGTATGAAATAAATCAATGTGCTGTTGAAAGGCATAATGTAGCTCTTAGTGAGTCACTTAGTGACTACCACTTGGGAAAAGTAACCAGAGGGAATGAAAATATATTTATGGCAGTTCATTATTGCAAAAAAAAATATGAATCTTTTGTAAGGTTTTACTGTCCCAAATGCCTTTTCTTTTCGAGCTTAAAGTGACTTTTCCTATTAATCCAGTATAGTAGGTAGTATAAGGAAAAAAACAGAGAATAAAGAATATTTTATATTGGGAAGCTTCAAATTTTAAATACAGTTTTAACAATCTTCAGTAGCAGATGAAAAAATATATAATACTAAAACTCATAAAATTTGTCACCAGTGTTTTCACACCCAGATGACATTGTGAATGACTGGCTTCCATGTCTGAAAATGCAATTTCATTCTAGAAATGAGATATCTTGTGTCTACAAAATGTGGGGGGTTTTTTATTTTGTATTTAAAAATATTCCACAGTGTCATAATTGCCCTTTGGACGGTAAAAATAGAAAATAGTTCAGAAAACTGGAATAGAGCATGTTTTCATTAAAGATATCTTAAACTGTTCAAAATATTGGTATTGATCAGATATTCAAAGAAATTGAAATTTTACAAATGTAGAGGTCCAAAAAGGATAAAGAAATGTTAGTGTAATGAGTTAGCTTTATGCTAGAGGTCTGTGAAGTATTGAGGCACACAGAGAAGATTAATAGGAAATAATTATTTTTATTTTTAATAATAAAACAACCCAAGAAACATAAAATGAAAATTATATCAGGTGGTATAGTGAAGGCAATCAAATAGGATTTTCTTTCCAGTAAATGTGTAAACTGGAGCAAAATACTCTAAGGTATTGTAGATACTAAAACATTAATTCAAGAAATTACATAAATTAAAGAAAAAAGAATCCATCCAGAAGTAGTACACACGCAGCTACGATCAGTCATGCAGGAAGTACCTCAAATGCAGCCTGATGAAAGCTGGAAAGTTATTCCTCTGAAGGACTATTATCATATGCTTACTTGTTCTTACAGTCTTTCCATAAGTATCACTTTGAGTACTGTGTCCGGTTTTGGGCACCACATTGAGGTGCTGGAGCAGGTGCAGAGAAGGGCAACAAAGCTGGTGAGGGGTCTGGAGAATATGCTGTATGAGGAGTGCCTGAGACAACTGGGATTGTTTAGTCTGGAGAAGAGGAGGCTGAGAGGAGACCTCATTGCTCTCTACAACTACCTAAAAAGAGGTAGTAGTGAGACTGATGCTGGTCTCTTCTCCTAAGTAACTAATGACAGAACAAGAGGTAATGGCCTCAAGTTGTGCCAGGGAAGGTTTAGATTGGATATCAGGAAGAAGTTCTTTACTGAAAGAGTGTTTCGCCATTGGAACAGGCTGCCCAGGGGAGTGATGCAGTCACCATCCCTGAAGGTGTCAAAAAATCAGGTAGATGTGGAGCTTTGAGACATCGCTAGGGGTTAGGAAGATGTTCAATGAAGGTTGGACTACATGATCCTAGAAGTCTTTTCCAACCTAAATGATTCTACAATTCTATCTACTCCTGGTCTCTGTCTGATTGAGGCTGCTGGGCCTGATGCACTTTTGGTCTGCCCTGTGAAGGATGTCCTTATAATCCTGCTCCACGCATATTCTATTTAAACAGCAGCCAGCAGGTTTGAACCAAAGCCTTCTAGCTGAGGAAAGATATTGGTTTATCCTTTATAAAATGTTACATACAGCTTCAGGAAAATACTTCAGATTATTAAGGAATCTAAAAGCCACATCTTAAGTGGCTTTGTTGCAATGTAATCACTCCAAAATAACTTCAAGAGTATCTATTAAACAGTGGTGCCTTATGCCAGAAATTTCAGTAGTGTGACTTATCCCAGTATATCAATTCAATTGTTCCAACTCAAGTTCACTGCTCCTTTCTTCATCTGTTAAGAATTAATTCAAAAGTGAGGGAAGTCACAAGTGTTCAATGACACTTTAAAGATGTATCTTTCCTAAATCACATTTATTTAATGTACTATTAATTAATGATGTAAAAATGTCACTAAAATTAAAGGGAGTGCTTTAAAGTAATGAAATAATAGGAAATGCAATGCTATAAATTAATTTTCTCTTTAACTGTTTCAGCCTACTAGGGTAAGGGCAGTTCTGAAACCTTCTTGTGAATCATTCAGCTGATGGAAGATAATAATTGTTTTAGTCACTATGGTTTACCTGATCAATCCAGGTACATTTGATATAGTAGACTGCAAAGTTTTATTCATCACCGCTTGAAGTTATTATCTTGATCTAAGAAATGGCAAAGCAGCATGTCGAAGAACTCATAAAATGTACTTTTAAAAAAAAATTACATTCAAGCAAGGAAAAGCATGTCTTTCTTCCTCTTTTTGGAAAGCTGTCAACTTTGTCCTTGCCCATTACTCTTTACAATCGTGATACAATAATTATTGAGGGTTTGGGAGTTTTTAAATTAACTTCCAAGGTAGACAAAATGAGGATTCAGCAATAAGTGCAACTCCTTTCTCAGTTAGATTTTGCATTTCTAAGTTTCCGGAGTCCTGAGCTGACCCTATAGCTTTATAAATCTTTAGGAATTAAGAAATCTGGTTCCTGTGTTTCACATAGTCTCTTCTTGGTGCATGTCCTAGCAGTTCTACAAACCAAGTCTCATTTTCAGGTGAAGAAGCATGGATGCCACTTGGCTATCAAAATGAGTAAAGCACAGGTGGCAGATGGTTCAAGTAGTGAGTTTGCGTGTGCACCAGTAAAATGGTATTATATTCATCTGAAATGTAATCTCCTTGACAATAGAGATAGAGATGAAGTTAAAACACGAGAAGAAAGAATATTTTTTTTCTGTTATTTTTAATTCTGAAAATTAAGTCTGCTACATTGAACAATACTTTAAAGAAGGGCATTTATTTTCCTTATAGAGTAACTCAGAAATGTAATTGTTTATTCTGAGAGTTTGGCTTAGTTTTTGATTTAACAAACCCAAATAAATCAAAGTTTGAGTAGGATACTTTTACTCAGGACAGTATATAAATAATAATAAACTATATATCAGGTTTTAAAATAAAATACAAAAACCTGTCTGAAACTTAAGTTTAAGCCAGTGCTTAAATGCTGTGTTTTATATAGGTGAATTAGGTGATAGCAAATATGATCAGATATAAAAAAGATAATTGCACTTGGTTCAAGTATCAGTGAGCTGTACTGTTTCACTCTATTACGTTAATATATGCTTACAGGATTTTAATAGTTTTGAGCCCAGAAAGCTTATTACCATGTTGCAACGGCTGAAAAGCAGTCCAGTATTCTGTTAATTTTATACCAAGAGAGCATGGTGAAGTGCTGGGGCCTGAGTTGGCAGGCTCCAAATTGGAGCTGACCTGTGGATGAGTCACAACCTAGCAGAATTTTTTGGTTTTCTTATTGGCTTCGTGTTCCAGAGGCAGAACCTGGCCCACCTGTGTCTCTGTGGCTCCACCCTCACCCAGGTTGTTATGGTTAGGATGGTGGGTGAGGCCAGGTTTATATCAAGCAGGAGCTGATGAGTCAGAGGAGCTTCCTGTTTGGTGTGACTTCTGTTGGGGCTGATTGCATCTTGCTGAGCTCTCTTGGTGGTGTCCTTCCATTTGAAGGGCTGCTGAGGGAGCCATCTCTGTCTATTGTGTCCAGCAGACAATGCTGGCACCACAGTGGACAGAGGAGGAGCTGGGCCCGCAGGAACCTATGGCAGGACTGTCTGAAAGAAGACTTGTGAGGGGATGTTGCTGAGTTCAGTGTTGGTCTGTGTGATCAGGCAACTGATGGCAGCATAAAATGATGATGGCTGAATCAGCACAACACATGGTAGGTTTGCTCTGGTTAATTTTCAGAAACAAGTAAAACCATTTAGCACATATTTTGAAAATAAATATTGGTATTATCCATCACACTGTAAGACAGTATTAACCAGAATTAACTTGATAAGCCAAAAATATATTATACCTGAGACAGAGTGGTTTAAGTAATGTCCAGAGACTAGGAACACCCTTGGCTATTTTCTTCACTCAGCTTAAACACTGCATATCATTCACAACTTTTCTTGGCTTTCATATTGTATTTCTTTTCCTTAAGAAGTGACTTATTTTACACTCTAATTGCCCATGAAATTTCGTCTTCATTTTAAAAATCACTGTAATTAGGTCTGTAGCAGTACAATGAAACCCCTTAAATGGTTCTGTTTGGTAATCTTTAATTTTCATACTTCAGCTAAAACAGCAAATTTTTAATTTTCCATGTTTTTCAAATATAATAAAATCTATTCTTTGAGTAGAGATGGGAGTGGTCAAGAGGTAAGAAATTTAACATCCTATGTCTTCTCCTGGAGTAAAAAAAACAGTCAAGAAAATTAGGGGGTTATAATCGATAAGCCTGAAGACCTTTAACTAGTTATAATAAATGACATATCAGGCAGAGAGATCATGCTCTGTGCAAAAAGCTCTCCAGTAATATCTTGAAGCTAGAGGAACAAGAGCAACTGATTGGCACTTTGTTACTTGAATGGTGGCCCCACTGATGAGGCAGAAAGGCCATTGAGGATGATTTTTACACTATCTAAAATCTCCTAGATGTCAAACTTAAAACTAAAAAAGTTATAATGCATTAAAAAAAAGTGCCCAAACTCAGAAAGCAATGCCTTTCCTAGGCAACTAAGACTCAACATATACTTCTTCATTTTTATTACTTGCACAGTATACTCTTCATCATAATGTCTCCTTTGTTCTCCTACAAACCAAATAATAATCTTCATTTATATGCAGTATGAGCCTACTGCCACAATATAAATGTGTTGCATTAAAAATTAAAAATATTGTTTTTTACAGTCCATCAAGATGAATAGTGAGCCTTCATTCTCATTTGCAGTTCTGCTTCTTACACTGTCATCCTTCTTGTTTTGTACCACAGGACATGATCGCTAACAGACAGCTGGATTCCTACAGACCTTGAATTACCTCAGCTCTGCTCTGAGCTTGAATCCACATGATAGCAAATACAGAAGAATTTTCAAAGGTGAGCTAAGTCAGTTGCTGTGCTTCACTGGGAATAAACTTCTTTGATCTAATGCCAGAGCAATAGAGAAAAGGAATGTATGGAGTGGTTTATCTTTCCACAAAATGCTCTTAAAAGCTGAAGAAGCCGTTATTTGTTTTGGAAGCTAAGAAATCAAAAAGTGACTCTTTCCACGCAGTCTGCCAATCTTAAAAAGCAAAATAAAATGCCTACTAGATTTATATCTCTTGGATCTTTTGTCCACTTAGTTGGTTGACTTTTTTTTTTGTCTTTTGCTGGGGCAACACTGAAGTCTACATTTGTGTTTGCAGAGAAGTAAGGTTAACTTTCAAGTTGGCTGAAGTCCTACCTCTGCTGAGCACTCTGTTTTGCAATTTGAAGGTTAAATTCTTCTCAGAGAGTCTTGCTGGAGTTAGTGCTCTCACTCCCAATGACTGTAGGAGCAGCCTGACCTTTATAAGTGCAAGTCAATATTTTCACTGTCAGAAGGAGCATTGTGAAGAGTAATCTTCACAATCATGAGGAAAAGTGCTTTGCCACGGGCAGATCATGATCAGTGAAGAGGAATCAGTGAACAGTCAGATAAAATGTTTTAACTGGAATCAAAGAGTCTCTTCTACACAGCTTCATGTTCTATTCAAAAGTCTGCAGTATCCACAGCTTTCCCCCAAATTTCAACAAGATCAATGGGAAAATAGTAATAAAAAAGGAAATAGGAGGGAAGCACTCTAAATGTTTTGACCTCTAGGTCATCTTCTACAACACTACTCTGGCAAATTTAGACACATGTAACTGGAAAAGATATAAAATAATTGCCTATTGCCTTTGTCCTTCACCCAGTATAAAACCCAAAACAGGTTTAGTATCAAAACTAGTTGGTTAAAAACACTGTGTTAACATACCATACCTCAAATACCTCACTGTACCTCATAAACATTTCTGCTTTTCTGATAGAAACACTGGGAGGTTTGAATACAATATCAGACTAATAATAAACACCATCATCTCTAGTAAGAGTCTCAAAACAATAACAGCTTTTCTGTGAGCTGAAAAGGTGCCTGCAAGAGCAGAGAAAAAAGTATTCTGTTTTGAGATAATGTTGGTATTATGCAAATATGCCCAGGTTTCCATTAGCACTTCCAAATAGATGCATGCAAGCAAGCGAAAATTGAGTGAATGGGGAACCCAACCAAGAAAGAATGGCCCAAGATGCAGCACATGAGTTGGTTATTTTTATGAAAAAAAAATGTTATGAGCATTTGAGAGCAAAATGCACTTTGGAAACTCTAGTTGTCCCTTTCTTCTAGATATCTGAGGTTACTAGAAGTCTCAAAATTTTGTAGAACCCCCTGCTCCAGACTAAATGTTTTGGACCCTACTTCCTCTCCTAAATTTTCAGTAAATGGAAAGTCTGTTTATAATTTAATGACAGAGAATAAATGACATCTGAAACTTGGCAGAGTAATATAAACTGGGGCTTGCCTGACTCAGACTAAGTTTCTGGCTCTGTTTAAAGCAGAAGACAAAGGAAGAGCCAAGCCAGTGGAAATTTTGCAACTTAACTAGTGTAATAAACTAAGATAGTATTTCATACCTATGTTTTTCCACATTTTTTTTTTTAAGGCTGTTTATTCAGTTCTGTGGCTCATGACCTGGCTTATGTTTTGAAACATCTGTTACTGGCTGCAACCAAGGCAACCAGCAAATGATGGAAATTTCATAACACTTAAGGAATGTTAAAATATTACTTATGGGAACACCCTACAAGTCAAAAGGAGACTTGTATTAATTTTAGGCCCACGGTCTGCAAAGATATATGCACATCCTTTTCTTCGATTATGCAAGACAATGTACTCACATATAAAGAAGAACTATTCTGTCATGTGTATGATTTTAATTTGACTGAGTATTAAAAAAAAAAAAAAAATCTTGTAGAAAATGAATGCATTCCAGCTCTAACTTGCATGTCAAATAGACAACTTCTGCAAAATTTTCCATCCCATGATGTCACCTGGACTTCTCCTGTCAAAAGTTTCATTTAGCAAGTTCTGGTTAAAATGAAAATATTTTGATTCTTCTATGTCATGATACTTTGATTTTTCTTTATTGTACTGAAGAAAACTTCATTTTGATGTGCTGTAGCACTGATTTGTATATATCTGTTTCCATTATTTCTTCTGTGATTTGTATTACAGTTTTTTTCCTAGGATTTAGTCTTCTCTCTGAAGTAATTAGCTGCTGAGAAAAGATGCATAGTAATAATAAAATTCCTGTCTTGACCTGTGTCTGTTCAGTTTCTGGAGATACAGTGATGTGCATTATGGGCATTGCAGTCCAGCCTTTCTCCTGTATTGGTGGACTGATACAAAGTGGAGTGAGGAGACAAGAAAGATGAAACAGTGAGAAAGTTCAAATAAGTAAACTCAAAATCACTCCGAAAAATTATATATATTTATATTATAGTTTTAAAATGTCAATTACATAGAAAGATTCATTTTGCCAAAACAAAATTAATAACCATAAAAGTGAACTCCATGAAGCAGTTACTGGGGAGGTACTATTCATTTAATCTGTTTGACTTTTTAAACAGGTTTCAAACAACAGTTGTTAAAACAATCCTTATGGTTGAAAAAAAAAAAAAAAAGCAAAATAGAGTTATAACTGCAGTTTCCTGACAATAATTTTGTTACTTCGCTTGAAGTTTTTTACTCTCTTTTAATTTTCCAGGAGGAAGGAAATGGATTTTAACGGTGTAGAGCTGCCTTGGGCAACAGATTATATTCTTCAGCATTTGTATTTTCTTCACAGAAGGAGATACAGTGTGATACCAAAGGAATCACTTACATTTTCCATGGGTGACATTTATTACAGCATTTTATAATACCTGATTTTTTATTTTTCAAATCTGGTCTTTCTTTTGAGTCTGGTCATGCAAGAGTCGTGCTCATTATTTCTAGAGTATGGTGAAACTTTATATGGAATATTAACATAGATATTCACCAGACAATGAGTGACATTCTTACGAAAATATTTGTAAGGAAATGAATCACTAGTTTTTAGTGTAGATCAGGCTAATATCAAGTACGGTAAGGTCTGAGTGAAGTACTTTTTAGATACCTACTTACTGTTTGTAGCTGCTGAGTTCAGGGGTCTTAACATAACGATACAAAACTGTATGGAAGATAGAATACTTCTTTGCAAGTAATTTACTATGTTATACTCTCACGCCAGTATTTTTGATGTCTTCTGAAAAGTTTTGGTAGCACAGGAGAGAGGATTTGAATTATTAGCTATTGTAACTGCCACAGAGGAAATCAGGGATTAAAGTATGAAGGAGTAAATTATATTTGGCTAACTTGTTGAATGAATTATATGTCTAAAGTCAAGTACAGAAATTTAAACAGTTTTGTTGATAATATGTAATCTGGGCAATGTTAGCACTCAAGAGAATAATAAGACAAAACTTTATAACTGCCTGTATTTGTTGGCATTTATAATTAGGGAGTTAGCTTTATAAAACTCAGTTACTAATTGTATGTCAGTGAAAATCTCTAGTGCTAACTACTTTACTGAAGCCAGGTTATACATGTTTATCAGTGATAACAGTGAAAACAACTTTAATTTTGTAGTTTTCACATTCTAAGTCCTGTTCTACTGTGAGATAGGGCTCTGCACATCAAACTGGCAAACAAGGAAATATAATATGTACTTTGTGAAAATTTATAATGCTTTTACTTCACTTCTGCTTTATTCCATGTGAGATTTCCAGTAGATTTATTACCAGCTGCAGCCACATCTATTCTGTGGGCTTTTCTGTTTACAAAGGACTGACTCTGGCCCTTCTCTGTGTATATGTTTATCATGAGGTTGAAACTTTGAAGAAAAATTTTAAGTGGCTGCTCATACTCAGTGAATTAGTGTATACTGAGGCCAATAACCACACCCATATACATAGTCTCAGTCGTGACTGAGAGAATCATAGAATTATTCAGGTTGGAAAAGACCACTGGGATCATCGAGTCCAACCATCAACCCTACTCTACAAGTTCTCCCCTAAACCATATCTCCCAGCACCACATCTAAATGATCCTTAAACCCATCCAGAGATGGTGACTCAACCACCTCCACCTTTGAGTATTCACTCAGATACTCAAAACTGAGTAGTTCCCCACAGGCAGATATCAGAGAAGGTTAAATATAAGGCAAAATCAGAACAGTGCATTAGAAACTGTTTATAGTACTGTATATACAGTTTCACCTTACACTTTCTTGAACCAAAGGTTCACTTTGGAATAAAAATAAGCTTTTTTAAAGTCTTTTTACCTCACTGAAATATTAAAACAATCCTATCCTAGAAAGTCCCATATCCCAACCAGGTTTATTCTGGACACCTATATGGACTGAACACTTCAGATTAGCTTGCTGGATTTTATACTTTTAATCAAAATTCTAGTCTTTCTAATATTTTAGAATAAAAGGTGCTTTTGAAAAGTGGCATTAGTTAATATTATTTCCATGTTTTCCATTTTTTTTTCTATAGCTATTATCACTGAGATTTGCTGTTATGCAGCAAGAGAAGCACCAATTATTTTAGTCTTTGCGTGGTTAAAATTTTTAATTGGTTTACTTTTTTAAGTGTTCATCATCTATTATTGTTTATTCCACGTATTCAATAAAAACGCATCCCCATTTTTAAGGGATGTTAGGAGCAGCTGCTGTTCCCAGCAACACCATACCTAGGAATTCCTTCTGCTTCTGGAGGCCAGCCCTGGACACCCAGGGACCAGGAGGTCTCTATGCCAGACTGAGGGACACAACTTCTGCTTTTGTGCTGGTTCAACCAGTAGCAAAGCTCAGCATGTGTCACACATACATGCATGGCCAGCCACAGGGGCTACCACAGACAAGGTACTGCCTTCAACAGCACATATATATAAAACATAATGTTGTATAAAACATAAGTACAAATAGCCAAGTCCTCATCCTTGATTAGTAGAGACTGAACTCATGAGTGAAAACACACACATACCATGCTCCAGATTTATAAGATTCACAAGGGCATGTACTTCTGTGGATCACCCCAAGTACTGACACAGCGTGGTCCCTCTGTCTCTCCAATATGACTGCCTGAATCCCACGCCCCATAAACCACTTCCCAGGTCTCCTACTCTTCCACAAGTCCAGCTTGATGCTCACCAGCAAACAGATTCCCACGCTCGTTTCACAGACACCCCAGATTCATGGGTCCCCCTGAATACCAGCACAGACCCTCTGCCCTGATACTCATTGCTGGACCAAGGGCCTTCTACACACTGAGTGGTCCAGATTGAAGCTTGCTAGTGAATGAGGCTACATTGTAGCAGCAGAGACCTTCACCCACTCCAATAGCTGGCACTGAGACCAGCTATTCTTTCCAGTTGCTGGCTGCACAGGCCAAAGTCTGTAAGAGAGAGGTGCGGTGAATTTTCCACAGAGAAAAAACCTGATGCATAATTCCTTTGCAACTAAGATATCAATTTTACTATAATTCCTGCTGGAAGGTCCTTCAACATTTTGCGTTCAGGAACTTTGGGTTGGGCTGAGAGATCTGTCTGCAAAAATCAGGTCATGAAAGTTGCCAAAATGTTAAAGAAGTGCTAAGATCATTTGGACACCTCAAAAACTCTACTCTTCCCTTTCTTCTCCCACTCCTTTTTGTGAAGAAGAAAATCATAACTGAAGTACTAAGAGCTGTGATAAGAGAATTACATCTCTTAAAACATTTAATCTTACCACCCCCTAATTGCAAATTGCCAAACAACAAGATGGAAAGGTAGCCTGAAAGCTGCCAGTATTTTTTGTTTATTTTTTGAGATTAATCTGTTTCAAGAAAGATTGAGATAAGGTAGAAAGAGCAAAAATGAAAAAGAAAAAAAAAGTTGTTAGCCAAGAGCAAACAAATTACATATGCATGCTACAGAAATCAGGCACATATCTTGAGTTTCCCCTTAAGTGAATTCAGTGCTGCCAAACTGATGGAATATATGCACTACGGGGAGTATTGTCAGACTGCTGGTATCTCAGGTCTGCCTATCTCAGCTCTGGACTAGCTATTCAGCTCTGGTTTATGTCTTTTAGTGTATCTCTGAACAGAAGAGACTTCTTATGAGATTTCTGTTTGTGCTGCTTCCTTCTTGGATCTCTCTAATAAAATATCAATTAGAGCAGCTTTTCTGATTTGCATTTTCAATCCAAGAAGGGCTAATGTTGTACCTTCCAAAACTCTAAGTTTTGGATTAAGTAAAACAAAAAAGACAAAGTGAACATGGAAAAGTGGAAACAAGACATATATCTTATCTTTGATAATGTGATAACTGACTCACATGAATTAAGGAAACTTCCTTTCAGTCCCTCTGCAACAGGTGCAGTGATCAGGAAGGTCTGGCAGTCAGACTTTCTCTCTGGAAGCTTCCCATTAGAGATCATCCTTACAGAACTAGCAACACTAAAGTAAACTGAGACCATATTCCTTACATTTAATGCTGTCATTTTGATCAGGATGGCTATGCCAGGTTTCTGTTTACACATATTGCCTTTTCAGTCCCTAGATGCAGGGAAAAAAGACACGCTAGTTGCAGACAATTAATCAGTCTTATTCATTAAGTCAGCAATCCCTAAAGCTGAGAATAAAACTTTTTTTCAGTTTAGTAATAATTTGATATAAATACATATGAAGTAGGACTAATTTCCTTTTGATATTTCACTTAAGTGACCATCAGTAGAATAAGTTAATATTAAGAGATTTGGTCAAAGTTTACATTAAGAAGACAGACAGCTGAAGCTGAGCTGAATGACTGACCTAAGAAGGAGTTACATAAATAAGGAAAAGTAATTCCACAACTCTAGGGGAGTAAAGAGCCTTACTCTGAATTTAAAACTAGTTAAGAGACAGAAAATAAAGTGTACTAATAAAGTGTACTAATAAAGTTATTTTTGACAAAGATTCTGATAGATTGCTAAAGAATTTTTGTTGGTTCAGTGTAGCTATAAATGCAGAGCAGAGGTTAGTATTAAAACACCCTGAAGTTAAGACTATATTACCTTATCTTGGTTTGTCAAAATGAGGGAGGATTGCATAATACATCTTGAAAAACAAATGAAACGAGGAAATGAGTTCAGCTGTTATATTTTCTTCATTATAATGCTGTTTATTGTAGAAGGTTTTAAACTAATATGTTTAGAATTTTGACATAGAAATGAATTCAAAATTCTAGGGAATTGACTATATGTTACATACATATATGGATCTACAGTGCTGAAAAACTGCGATATCTGATTTTTACTGCAATAATAGATAAGTTGCTTAATATATTGACATTTTATGGTCACAGGATATGTGATTAATTTACTATGGCAACTGCTATACATACTATATAATGTATTTAATATAAAGCATATATTTTAGGGATATACAATACTAATGAAATAAAAATCCTGTGGTACATTTACATTTCTAACTTTTCATTAAAAACTATAATAACTAATGGAAAATTATGTCAACTTTGTTGTCTTTCAAAAATCACAAGTAATAAGATAAGAAATAATAAAAGTAATTCTCAAAAGCAGGCTGATAATCTCTTCTCCTATGTTTGCATGATATTAAACACATATTTAAAATATAATTTTAGAAGTTTTTATTGTCATCATTTTAATTCATGTTTAAGTATGAACTTTTTCATGGTTCTTGCAGATTTGCAGTATGTTTCTTATCATCCGGCTGCAAAATTTACAGAAGTGCCTCCTTTTGCTAAGAGTATATTCAACATTTTCAATGTTTAATGCATAGCAAAAACTACTAATAGTTTAAAAAGAATCTCCATTTCTTTGTTGCAGTGATCTATCATAATCATCATTTTCATCACACATCAACTAGTAACACTTTCACTTCAAGAAGAATTTTACATTTCTCATCTTTAAAGTTCAGAACCCACAGATATTCTAATGCTCTCATGCTGATAATGCATTTCAGTAATTGTGCAGTACAGCAAATATTTCTGTGTGCAAGGTTTAAATAGGTATTTGGCTGAATAATGTCACAAATCAGAGGCTCTACTTAAAATGCCAACATGTTCTTTCCATTAATATCACAGGAATGAGACTGGCATTATTAATAATGCATAACAAATGAGACTCCATGAGTAACTGCAAGGCACATTGCCTTGTGTACAGCTGTGCTATCACAAGTGTAAAATTTTATTCACTACATCGTAAGATATGCATTTTGTAAAATAAGAAAAGATAATCTTTTAAATATGATAAACAGGAGCTAATGGCAACATTATGTCAGTGTATCTCTGTTGCATAATCAAAGCTCTTAGCAACTAACACTAAGCTGGACACAAAGCTGGACACTGTCAATATCCACTGCTCAAGTTGCTCTAGAGTTCCATCAGCTTCTTCTTTTTCTGTTTCATCTGCCATTCACATTACTGCAATTGTTAGAATTTGTTTCAAAATCAACTTTTGTCAATCTTCCCCAGTTTGCAGAAAGGAAACACAGAGGTGAAATTCTTGTTCTTAGTAGGCTAAAATAAATCTAACACATGGAAGAGAAGCAGCCACATATAAATGCCTATTGCACCCCATTAGCTGAATTTCTTGCAAGGTGGAGAAAAAAAAGGGCAAATGTTGTTCCTCGTTCCATTGGTGAAGATCTGAGCCTTCCTTTTCTGTGACAAAATTTACTGCTGTGCGTATAGCCAGGTCACGGTGACAACAGGACTTGCAACCCGCTAACAAGTCCAAAATAGGTTTTTAGTTACAAAAGAGACTTTCTGCACATGGATAAATTTCCCCCTGAAGACATGTCATTGTTCTACATACTTTAGTTTCATTTTATTGACTAAACCAGCACCGTATATGTAACCTTCATAATTTTCTGAAACTCAAAATTTTCTAGTATTAATAAGATGATATTCCTTTTTCTTTAATATACCTGAACCCTGTTTACAGTGTTAAGGGTCAGTACAAAGAGCTTCCCAATAACACTATTTTTTATTGTGAATGTATGCTGATAAAGACAAATGGTGACAAAATGGGGAGCAGTAGTTTACAAGAAACCTTAATCCAAGTATAGAATTTCAATTAAAATAGTTGCAAGCTAGGAGACCCAAGTGACCATGTTGGCAAACTCTGGATGAATCGTAAAGTGGAGGGAGAGACAGACTGAAAAAGTCAGAAACACAAGTGCTACTGAATGTCTCAAAGTTATATATAGTGAGATCCCAGAACTGCCATTATTAAATGCTGATGAAAGGTCAAGTAACACCGAAATAGTGTAAGGGCCATCATCAGTAATTAGGAAGAAGCTATCAATATCTTTTGCCTAAGATTTTTCAGAACCAAATGAGACCAAATGAAATCGGTCAAGATATGTCATACAGAACGCCTTAATAATAATTAGCAACTAATTTATATAGAGGACAAATATTTGCTTTATCTCTCCCCTCCTCTTAATGTGCTATGAAAAAATAATTATGGTTCAGCTGGATAATGGAATAATATCAATCAATGAAATTATTTAAAACATTTTCAATCATCTTGAAAATTCCTAGGCAAAAAAGTTACTAGGCAAACTCACTATCATACTATTTAAAATGTTTTATATGTTTTTACATATGAGCTTGCTATGTCATTAGAACTCTTAGTATGCAATTAGGTGTTAATATGTGCCTGAGAAAGGAGGCATAATTTTGACTGCTTCAGGAATAAGACAGAAGCCCAAATGTCATTTTCGAAAGTGATTTGGGAATATCCTATTGTAGCTAAATTTTTGAGCCCTTCAGTGGTAGTGAGGTGCTTGAACACCTCAAGGTTCTTGGAAATACATATTAAGATTACTTCTGAGGGAGGACTTGACACACCAAGATGTATGTGTGATTTTTATTTTAAAATGTTATTCTTGCTGAGTATCTGTAGTTTAGTACTGAAACTGTCAAATTGCTCCATTTACTCATGACCAGCTTCACAGTCCTTTATTCTCAATTCTACACCTCTCAGTCTTGACAGCTATATAAAAGCAGCTGAAACCCCTGCAACAAAAAAATTATGGACCGTAGGTCACAGAGGTCAATTGATGTTGGTTCCTGAACATACCTATATAGGAAGTCCAGCAAGACACCAAAGTCTTGCAGAAAATGTTTTTTAAAAAATGTATTGCAGATTATATTGTGCTGTCATTATGACATTATGTCATGTCCAGTGTATTATGATTGCAACCATGGTCTTATTAAGATAAAGTTATCAGGGAAAATATACTTTGTTGAGGGGCACACTGAAAATACTTCAGTACAATAATGACTCTATCTCATATTTAGGGCATTGAAAAGCCATAAAGAAAAGGATAAGTCAAGTTAATGGTAATTTCCAGAAGCTATAGAGTGATTAATCTACCAATATATATTCCCATATGTTTTTTCCTTGTACAGTTCCATTATGATAGTATCTGAGTATGTTAGAGAAAATGAGGTTTTTTGGTTCATGATAGGAATTTAATAATAAACATTTTAAATACAGCTTCACACATTAAATGTATTTATTATAATGCTTTTGGGGAAGAACTTGTCAATTTCATGGTGGACAACTTAGTTTGGGAACAATACTGCAACATGTTGAAAAGGAGAAATTTATTGGTTTCGTGGCAAAGTAAAGAGAGTTTCTACCAGTTTCAATTAGGTCAATAAAACGTACTATGTACTTGTATATTGAAAAAATCATGCTGCTAGAAAGTAACTGATTCCGAGTAACAAAAAAAAGGACAGAATATTCACAAGCAGATAAATTTTAGAAATAATTTTTGAAATTAATTTTTATATTTTCCCTTGTGCATTATTATGTATGAAAATTTTTAAACATCAAAAAAATATTTTGCTGGCTGGATAATTAACCTGACATTTTATATACTGGCTGACTGAATTACACACACACATTTACATACATATAT
>VZZY01010854.1:8003-21395 GCA_013400335.1 Eurystomus gularis | reverse complement strand
AGCATCTGTTATAGGTTTAGCAAGCTGACCCTAAATCCTGACAGGTGAGAAAAGTTTCTGTTAAATGGCAATCCCAAAACCCACTATACTCAGCAGTCTGGGTACAGTGCATTGAAAATATTTGTTTGATAAGCATTTATTCTCATCACACTAGTATAAGTGAGGCATTCTCTCACTTTATTAATATACCTGCTTGTGAAGTTTGACCAAACTTTTTTCACTTGGGTAACTGTTCTGTCTTTCATCAAAATCTTCATAATCATCCATGTTCCTTCCCATTCTTTCTTGGTACTCAGTAGGACACTGGAAGGAAAAGGGAAAATTAACTGGAAGATGAAGATGTAGCAAGTGCTCTTTGTTAATTATCTGAAAATGTTTTGGGGCGTTTCATGCAAGTAAAAAGCTCACTCTAGGCATGGATTTTTCTGTTTCTAAAATATTATGTATGTCAAAATACAGCACAATTACATACATCATACAAAAGAATTCAACAAAGAATTTAAATTCTGGTAAGAATTAAGTCTGGTCAGAAACTCATGACTCACAAGATGCTAATTAGAGATTTTATGTTAAGGGGAAAATAATGTACAAGTATTCACTAGGTGCAGGGAACACTCCCTCTCAACTGAACAATTTTGGCTTCAGATGAGCAGTTTGTTACCTTCTTCAGTATTGTATCAACACATTTTCTTAAAGGGTGGTTATACTTGATACTCTCACTTACTTTACGTACTTCCTGTTGAGAAAAAAAAAAAAAAACAAACATCAATGGAGTTATTTCATTATGTTAAATAGATTAAGGAATTTTACAGGGTACAAATAGAGAGTTTCAGGCCTCCCAGCAGAAAAGATAAACATCAGAGCTTAAAAGCAATAGAACGTCCTAAAGGCCACAGCTTTACTGGACATCTAATAAAAGATAATCGAAGGAGTACTTATAAAGAACACAAAATTATTAGAAAAAAAGAAACAACAAAACACGATGTCAGTATGCAAATACCGTGAATGTGTGGAGGACTGATTTCTACATATTAATATTGAAACGGAAAATACTTTCTTGTTTTAGTTGTAAGTAAACAGCAGGAGTTTCTATCATACATAGTTTAGTTTCACTTTTATTACTTTAAGTACCTCGGTGAATGTCATTTTACACTACTTCCTATCTTCCTCACATTTATCTCCACATAGTTAACTTCTGAGACCATTTGGCATTTATCAGTAATAAAAAGATGCTACCTAACAGCTACAGGAGTCTTCTTAATTTACTGGTATTTCACAGAAAGTTCGCACTACTTGTTTTCTTGCCACAAGCACCCAACACCAGGAAATTCAGAGATTATTAACAGCAGCCTTTATTAACAGCAGCACTTATTTCATAGCAAAAGCTAGTTACTCACCTCCATAATATCCTCTAAATTCTCCTCTGCATCTGCTTTTTCAGTCATCAGTTTGGCAGCTTTGAAATAGGTTTTCATGAGTAGATAACCCCTCTTGGCCCCATTCCAGTGTGAACGGGGAATTTCCACCAGACCATAACCCAAGAGTAAAACAAGAAGAAAGAGACCCCATGTGTTTGCAGCAGCTATCCCAATAGTCTGAAGTTGGTTCCTACGGAAAAAAACCAATAGCAAGAACAAACAAAACCAAAAAACATCCTCCTACCCACCCACCCCCAAGAAAGCAACCTTGAAGTATCTATGCATCAATATGGCTTTCACGTTTACAGGAACACACTCAGTACCATCTGTAATTCTTGCCTATGGCCAGTCTGCTACTTGGCCATATTTAAAGCCGCCACGATTCTTCTGTATCTCCCATGTTGCTGCTCCCTCTGGAGGGAAGACAAAAGATGTCTGTTCTCAAAGGAGTATGTTTGCTTAGGAAACAACGTGAACTTCACAAACATTGAAAGTGTTTACTACTGTATATAGTAAGGAAGACCATTAGCAATGCTACAAATACCAATTAATTTAACTTACCTTGGTGCCTTTAAATAGAATACACAGTAGGTAGCAGTACTATATAGGAATACTTACACAGACTTTTTGAACGACATTATTCCGAAAACATTGATAAAGTTTCTGCACTAACTTTGCAAATGCATTTGTAGGGAGGAAAACAAAAAAATCCCATTGCAAGTGTAAGTATTCCTCTGCTGTATATTTCAAAATCAGAAAATAAGAAGACAAATTTCTATAAGTAGTCCAAAAAAAAAAGCTTCCCTAAAATAGTTAACAAAGCTTTCCAACTGCCTAGCAAAAATCAGATCAACTAAAATGGCTTTTTTAAAAAGACCCATTTTATCTACAGAAGAGATTACCTAGGACAATTTCTTAAGAACTCATGCAAGCGCTTACAACATTATTCTTACCATTGTAAATTGAAGTTTGGGTTTACAGCCACATATATTAAAAATGCTCCAAAAATCAGCAAGTAAGTGCCATAATAGATTGCATTCTCAATCAATGCAGTCTTAATCTTTCCAGTAATGGAGAACCCTCCTGATCTAGCATACGACTGCATGAAAGGTAGCAGAATCCTAGGAGGAAAGCGAACAAAACCAAACCACATCAGCCAACTAAAAAAACCCAAACCAAAACCCAAAACCCCCAAGCAGTTTAGCAGTGGCAGGGCACTGTGGCAGTGGTGTTTAACCTAAAGACTCCCAAGCTTCTAACAAAGCTACCTAGTTATATGTTTTTATTCTAGATGTTCTGGTCTGATGGCAGATCTTAAACAAGCTTCAGATAAAAACGATACAGCTAGGATTATTATGAAAAATCTGTGTTAATCGAGAACTTGCTACCGACCCTCATATTCCTGACTGAGCTACAAAACAATTATTTGACAATAGGTTAATTAGAATCCATACAACAATCTAACCCAAAAGCACAGGCAATCTCTTTGCTGTAGCTACATCTATAGCTTTATATATTACATCCAAAACCCCCAAATAATTTACAATATTACTAAAAAATTTACCCACTTAATAATGGAATTGTTTGGTTAATGGTTGCCTAAAATCCAATTTTTTCAGGCAATCAAGCCATAAACACCTCTATTGCTCAGTTTCAACTAAAAAAGTGAACCAAGAGTAAATGGCTGCCACCCAAAAAGGAGTCAAAAAATCCCCCGAAGTATGTTCAATTTAGTACAGTCATTATTAGAGAAATTTCACTGCTAGCAAATAACATATGATGAGATAGGTCTGTGGAATAGTGATACATATTCTTAAGGAATATGCTATGACTGTTAAGATGTTGCACTTAGAAATTATACCTATAACACAGTCTGTCATATTCTTTTGCCTTACTTACCATGTTAAAAACTGTGATGTCCAATATACAACACGCCAGAAAATAGGCATAATTCCATTAGGAATATAACTCCATGGTTTGAAACATTTTTGCTTGCTGTATCAACATAAAGAAGCTTATTGTTAGTTATAGGGCCAAAAGTATAAAAAAATATTTTCTACAAATTCCCCTATCTAGAAAGGTCTTTTAAAATAGCATGGAAGTAATACATTGCTATTTGAGTATATAGTCAACCATCAAGCATCTCAGAAGAAAATAAACTGAATCACCACTTAAAATATTTATAATTCTGACTACTGCAAATAATGTATCTGGACAAGATAAGTTTAAAAAAAAAAAAAAAGAGCAAAAGGTAAAGTGCTCGTCCTCAGTAAGAGAATTTTACCCCACACTTGTTTGGATAAGGAAGCAATGATGAGTCAAGAAGCAATAAGGTCAATTTAATAGGAGTGTCTATTGAGAAATAATTGGTGTTTTCCAGGGTCAAGCTAGTTAAGTCTGAGTTGTGAGCTTTTCTGGACACAGCCTAAATATTTTCAAAACTATCAAATTACCATAGAATGACAGTAAGTGTGACTAAAGGTTTCAAACGAAGTTTTAAGACCTGACTGACATCAACACAGTATCTGCTCAACTGCAGCTTAAATTAATATTTTTATTTGATATACTTGCATCGTATTACTAAAGTATACCGTCCACCAGCATGTTCAGAAACTCTAGGTAAACTGAAAGCGTATTGAATAGTTTTCAAATTGTGTATTTACCTAACTATGTTTAATTAATGTACACTGGGTGTTGTTAAATAAAGGGCACGATGTTGCATCACTAAGTCTGGTATTTTACTGCTCTTCCATGGATATACAACATCTAGATAGCCTTCACTTTGTGGCAACAAAACTGGCAATACTTTGCCTGGAGGTATCAACAGACATTTTAAACACTCTAATGATCTTATAGGTAACTATGCTGCCTGCATCTTAAAGATGTGGAAATGGCCAACAGAGGCTAAAGAATGAGCAGCCATGACAAGAGCCTACATTCGCTATGGTCTAGAGATTAATTCCTTGCTGCCAGAAGACAGTTAGCAGTCTATTGTTATTTTAATAGAATGCAGTAAATTTCAGATAACTCCAATTACTATACATATATAATTATAATAAGCAATTAGGTATGCTGCTTACATATAAGACAAGCCTACCAATTTCATTCATAATGTATAAAACTAGATTTTCAGGTCTGAAGTCTTTTAGATTGTGAAGGAAAGATAACTACTACTAAGGCCTCTCCTTAGAGACAACCAAGACTGCTCAAAAATCTTAGTTCTGTCACTTTAACAACAAAACAGAAGAAATCTCACATGAAATTAAACAAATAAACAAAAGGAAGATTTAGTTAATCAGTTAGAACTGCTATATAATTATTACCACTAGATGCAGATGCACTTCTCTTCACCTCTTCCCTCACCTTCCTGTATGCTTACAATCTTCACATGCATACAGATAACACTTCTTTTTTAGTCTTAAAAACACAGTATGCTGCTATCATTTAAAAAAAAAAAAAGAAAAGAATAAAATACTTATTTTAAAATAGTCTAATGAAGAAAACATATAGCTCATACCTTGGAGCAAGAGTAACGTAAGAGCCATTGCTTTCTGAAGGGCTGGAGTTAACAGCAAGTTTGCACCTATTATAAATAGTCTAAAAGACAATTAATACAAAAAAGGTATAACATTTATTTATAAATAGTAAGTACCATTTACAAAGACATTTCCTGTACTCCAGGTTTGCATTTGGGGTCAATTATACTAATAAACCCACAAAACAACATGGAATATGCAGGATAAGCAAGTAAAAAAATCAAAGTGTTTTTATGTTGCCTGAACAGATTTTTAAAGATATTATGAACAAATAATGACATTTTAAAACATTTGAAATAGATTTCTATCTGATGAGGTCAATAAAAAATAAAATTAATTGCAAAGTGTCATGCAAAAAGGTAACAAGTGTTTAGTTTAATACAACACCATCTGGAAAACTTATTTGTTGTTTAAGATATTGTCTTTAGAAACAATGATTTCAAAAAACATACCATACACATTTTACACAACCAAACAGAAAATCTCTCAAGTTTCTTACCGTACTGACATCCAATGGCAGTATAAATACGATAAGAAAGCAGAGATACCAAGCCAATAATGTTGCTATGATCACCAGCCTATGCTGTTTCTTGAAGTCTCCATACCGATGAAGCAGGAATAAGGCCAGAAAAAAGACAAATACTATCTCAAGGCCCAGCGCTGCACCACTCATTCTTGGACGTTCACTCCAGCTACAAAGTGCAGCTCACTTAAGAAAGCAGATCAGAACTGTAAGACAAAAAGACATTTAATTACTCTAAAATATCTGGAAGATATTTATGCAGAAAAGAGTTGTTTAACAGACATTTTTAAACATATTAATAGGCTTTTCTTATTTCACATGCCAAGAACTCTGATCAGATGAAGAACAATATTTGCAGCGAGGTTCTCTACAGTGCCCTGCAGAAATCAAAATATCATGCCATTTCAATTTTATCACTTCTAGCAACATGTTAGGACAACTGCTCTTCATCTTTTGACACGTAATAAATCCATAAGTCAGATCTCTGTCCTCTAATAAGACTATAAGCCTAACTTTTAAGTCCACTATAAATTTCATAACAAAAACTATTTTGCTCTTTTTTTTTCCTCTTAGGAATCAACTAATTTGGACAAAGGGTTAAATGTTTAAATTAAATGTTTCTGGAAAGGTAATGAGCAACTATTTTTAAAGGACCATTCCTCAACTATGCATCTGAATTCTGTACTCAGGACTTAACAGTGAATAAAAATAAAGCAAAGTATGCTTGTCTACTTGTGAGTTACCACTTTTAGGTTTGAAATTTCATGTAGTAAGAGGCAACATGCTAGCTAATTCACCTTCCTACTCCTGTTCTTCTTCAGAGAAACAAAGGTTTCAATTAAATTTGTTTTTAGTCTTGCTATGATACATTTTTGCATTGCTCAGCTGCCTGGGTTTAATTACTCTGTGTTATGTCAAGATTGCTAGAAGTGCCTAGAAATTTCATACACCTTCATACAGGCATACTATCATGCAAAGGGCCAGTGAGGTGCACAAATCTAATAAAGAAAATTTCACTGACTTGTTACATCATCAGCTAAACAGCTTCTGATCTTTTTAATAAGCATAATTTTATCACAGGCAAGTCACATATTTTAAAAAAAAAAAAAGGTTTATTACTCTGGTCAGGCTGACTTGCTTCTCCATCAAGATTACCATTTTAGCACGTTTGATTTAACTGAAATAGTTTTTGCTACAGCTTCCCCAGCTGTATTTTCAGTGCTTCCACTTTTCACTGGAAATTTAGAGATTTAAAAGAAATGCTACTACTAAAATTTCCTTTACTTTTATCCCTTCAGAATTTGTTAAAGTGAACCATTTCCTTTACTAATCTCTCAGTATACTGCTTAGGAAGATCTGTTACAGATGAGGGCACTAACAGTGAAAACTCTCTTATTTCCACTAAAAAAAAATTCAGAGTTTGTGATGCCAGTACTTCCTTGAGGACACAGAGAACAATGATCCTGTGATTTTTCCCTAAAGATTTGTTTTCCCCCATTTTGCTACTTTCACATTTAATTTCCAAATAGTAAGAGCAGCCTATTTGCTCCATATCAGCTGTTAAATACAGAGCATCCCATATTCTCAAAATGGCTTGAGTTACCTTCCTGTTTCTTACCAAAGATACATGCACTTTTTATGTTCTGTCTCTCATCTAACACGTTTGTCAAATTATTAGCATTTCTGTTAGGTCAAAGCATCTCTTTACTATCTGCCCATGCTACATTTCGGCTAGATGATTCGTAAATCATTAACCCAGGCTACCTAACCTATTTTTCAATCACTTATTGTAAGCAAATCCTCATCCATTCTCTTGTGCCATTCTTGTTTCCTCAGAAAACAGTCTTTTGTAGTGCTAGTATAGAATATAGTATAGAATAGCAAATTCCACCCCAAAAATGGAAAGAAATACTATGTATCAACTTCATTACAGCAGTGCCATCTGACATATGTAACTTTGGGTGCCCATATCCACACCTTATGTTATGTAAACAACAAAAAAATTACATAGCATACCCTCCATTAGTCACACCCATACAATTTTTTACTACAGTCACACCTAAAAGAGCTTCTACCAAAAACATAAGATGAAAGGTTTTTGTGTAAGATGCTGCACTCATTCAGTACCATGAGGCAATGTCGCACAAGACTACAAAAATGCACTGGATTTGCTAAAACAGAGTCAGTTGAGTCCTTCCACATCTTAACTCACTTTCAAAGACAAAGGCAACTTTGCAGTTATCAAAGTAAACTACATTTTTCTGTTCATCTAGTTCTTATGTTAATCTCAGAATATAAAATTGAAGGCCTAATTTTTACCAGACTGCAACTAATGACAACTAAGAGTTGTTTTGAAATTATATACGCATTTTCACTACTACAGTTCAAAATCTTTAGACTGAAACCACTTAAAACTAGCTCTCCACACAAATAACTTAAAAGGAAAAAAACCCCACATGGTAAGAAATGCAATGCTTTAGAAGAGCTCTTACTGTGAACTAAATCCTGCCTAATGGGACGGTCTTATCTGAGACCTGTGCTAATTATTTGTATCAGACCTTAAAACGTACTATTGCAGGCTATAAACCCATGCATTCCTGTGGCAAGCAGCATTTGCCTGTGAACCTGGTTGTTAGCTCAAAGAAAGGTAAGGTCCTTAACCATAATTCTGTTTCTTCATTTTACTTAGACAGGCTTCTATTAGCACACAGCTCCCTAGTATCAGCTGGTGGAAGCTCCTGAACCCCTAAAGAATGTTCTCCTGAGATCCATTAACTACTTCAGAAGAGTTCTACTGCACAACCTTCAGCTGCTTAGAAGATGCTCCTATTAAGCGATGACGGAAAGTAACAAAACTCATCGCTCTGCAGGGAAGAGTATATATTGGCATACTCTGTTTCTGGAGACTAAGGTAGCTACATATTAATACAAATAAGATCAAAAGCTGAAACACTGGTGCTGGAAGTGCAACTTCACCACAAAAGACAAGGATGTGCTCTTCTGTAGGCTTCAGATTTTTCTTGCTTCCTTCCAGACTGTTTTGGTTTGAGTTAAAACTGAGTAATTCCAGTGATTTTACTTTTCAGCCCAGTCTCTGCAAAGTAACTGCACTTTCTGAAGTTAACAGCAGTCTGCTTCTAGCAGTGATAACACTCGATTTGCGTTTGTTTAGAGTTCCTACCAAGGACTGGTGTGCAGATCAAGGTCACTGCTAAATCTTGTGTACCACATCAGGGGTACAGAAGGCTGGAACTGTGGGAAGGAGCGGCCAGAACAGGTGACCTTAAAATGACCAGTGAGGGATTCCATCCCATATGTGTCATACTCAGTATAAAGCTGAGGGATCACAAGGGTCTCATCCCTTCCCTTCCTTTTCTTCAGTTGCCAGCATCTGAGGAGAATGCCATGCATTCTGCCTTTGGTCCTGATCTGTGTGTTCCTGGACCCAGTTTCAGAATCCAGCTCCTGAACCCACTTCCCATATGCTGGTGAGCCAGTCTGGGACTTCCCCAGTGCCTGCTCCACAGCAGCAGTGGTGATGCAGACCTAATTGCCATCTGAGGGGGAAGTATGGTTCAACACTAGTTTTACATACATTTGTATATATCCCATTTTATTATTATTATCTTCATTATAGTTGTTTTAGTTTTCTTGTTTAAACTGCTCCACAGCAGCAGTGGTGATGCAGACCTAATTGCCATCTGAGGGGGAAGTATGGTTCAACACTAGTTTTACATACATTTGTATATATCCCATTTTATTATTATTATCTTCATTATAGTTGTTTTAGTTTTCTTGTTTAAACTGTAAGTCTCTCTCTCTCATTCCCTTTCTCTCCCATTTGGAAGGGGAGGAGGAGCAACATCAATCCATAAGTCTCTCTCCCTTGTTCCCTTTATCTTCCCCTTTTTGGGGGGCGAGGAAAGAGGGGTTAACAGAGCCCATCTGTTACAGGTCTGGTGGACTGACCCTAAATCTTGGCACAGATATAAACAAAATCACTACGTTTTTAATTTTGTGAATGGAAGGACATATGTTTCAAAATTCTGACATGAAATCCTCTAGAGTCCAAACCCAGCTAGTAACTCTTTGCAAGCACCATATAGGGCTCAGTTCATGCTTAACTCCCTTGGACACTCCCTGCTATCAACAGTATTAAATTACCTTGCCAACCTCAAGACTAACCACACTCAAAACCATCTACATTACAAAGGAACATCTACATTACAAATGAACCAACTACTCTGCCTGGTACAAAAATACTCAAGTTACTAAATGAAATAGCAGAGAATGAAAAAAACGTACTTTCTTACAGCTTCTATATAGCACCAAATTTAACAACAAAGGCACTCCAATATTATATTCTTAAAGAAAGGCTAAAAAGAGTACAGCACATCTGTGAAGAAAGGACCTTGCTCTCACTGAAGCGGACTCCAATACCCCTTTCATCTGAAATCTCAGATCAGACTATACCACAGTTTTATTCTTTTCCAACTTCAGAGGAAAGCATTTCACCATGAGATTGCTCATCTTGCAGATCAACGTAATTGGTGCTTCAATCCTTCCCAGTTGGTCTAATACCACACTTTCTGCAGGTTTCTCACGGCTGCCCTTGACACTTTCCCCAGCTTACCCACTTCCTCTTACAATGTATCTCAGCTAATACCCCAGAAGACCTGAACTGAGGGTAAACATTGTTTCACATGCCTTACAGACATACATATAGAAGTATAAGCCCTCTAATGTTCCCTTAAGGTATTCAGCTTATTATGCCCTCCAAATTCTTTCCCTCTAAGAAACACAACACTATTCTACATTTGTGTAGTTGGCTGCTCCTGCTTAGGTGCAGCCACAACTCTTCTCACTTGTACCCTTTCCTCTCCCACAGGCTTCTGAATCTCCAAGGCATTTTGATTTCCACTACCACACTAAAAAACGTCTGCAAACCCTTCTAGCTTTATGCCTTCTTAAGTTTTAATAATGATATTATTTCATTAAGAAAACTCTTTGTGAGAATTATGGTGGGTAGTTGACAAGAGACTGGCCTCCTTAATCGCATCAGGAGCTGCTCCCCTCTGCTCTTCTCCAGCAAAAACATCCTGAGAAAGAGAATCAAAAGTCCTATTAAAGACCAAATCTAAGACACCAACTGATACTCGTCTATTCAGTAGGCCTATGAGTTAAATAAGCCAGATTACTTCAACAACTTGTTCTTGGCAAACCGATGCTGTCTTTTACACAGATATTATATTCTAGATGCTTACAAATAGTTTCTGGTCCAGAACTCTTTTCAGGAATTCAAAAATCAGGAATAAAGACAGTCACATTGCTTCTGTTTTTCACATCTTCTGTACTTCAGCCATGTTTAGAATACTACATCCTTTTTTGTTGTTTTTTAAGTATTCTCAGTTAAAGATCCTCAAACTGATTTGGATAAGCTACATTTATAGAAATACTGGATATTTCAGTTAGAACACTTGAAGAACCAAGCAGCTGGAGATTTTCTTGTCTTACTCTGTATTTTAAATAACATAATTACATCTGAAAGAAAAAAGTCACCAAGAAACTTAACAAACTACGGAAGAGATAGCAAAGACAGTAACGGACAAAACTGAGTAAGAGCCACAGTGTATTGAAAGAAACATCTGTGCAACAGCACCTCCCACTTCAAGATGAATTCAGAACTCCGTGGCAAGTATATACTGAAAGCTGCCACCTCCAGCAAAATATCAATGGCCAGTTCACTTACGACCTTTTGCCTTTCTGCTAGTTCCTGTTGAGTTACTTCTACCACACTTCACTTGGCAAAGGAAAAAAAGTGTGCCACAACCCCTGTGATAGGTTTCTGAAGCCTGCCCTACTCTGCAAAACCACGTTGTTAAGAATCATAAAGTAAGACTACACTTTACAGACATGATTAAACCTTTTGGACTGACAGAACTGCCCCAGACTAAGAGCCCTTGTCACTTCATCTTTAAACAACAAAATGGGCTAACTTCACATTTTAGAAATCTTAAAAAGTACAAGAGGTCAAGCAACAATGAAAATAATCCCTCCAGCCCTTTTTATATCCAAGTCTGCTTAGTGTGTTGGTGGGGTTTCTTTTGTTTGGTTGGTTGGTTTCAGGTTATTTTGTTGAGTTTGCTTTTTTTTTTTTACTTCCTTATTACACATCGACCCTCGAAGCCTGGGGAAGTAGTTACTAGCAGATAACAGACAGACAAAGAGCTACTACATCTCAGCACAGTGAGAAAACTATGTAAAAAAGAAAATAGCCATGAACCACCCAAGAAAACTGACAAAAGAAGTTATCTGATTGCACGGTTTGGGAGAAATAACCTCCGAGACCAATCCAGAAAACATAATTTGCATAGCTTTGTTTTTCTAAGCAACACTAGTCAATCTATGTACTGCTTGATATTCTACCCTCACCTGTGATTTCAACTATCTTGTAACGAACAAGAGATTTTAAATTGGATAAATGTCTAATTGCTTGTATACCTGCATTTTGGGAAACAGGTTTTTTATATGCTAATGACAAGAAAAAGAAATGCTGCCCTGACTCCATTCAAAATAGCAGTAGTGTCTGATTTGGTGGGAGACGAGGTTCTCCACGGAAGCACTAAATAAAAGACAAATGCTTTACCTACATACATAGGGGTACGTAAAGATTTTTGTGTTCAAAAGCAGCCAGGGACCATCAGTACAATACCACAGGAAATTTGCTTTACATGGCACTGACTTGTCCTCTAATAAAGGATATTAAGTACCAGAGAGGCTGATGCTGTCATGGGGTTTACGGGAATACTCTGGAAATAACACATTGAAGAAAAAAACTTGCTTGGAGGATCTAAAACAGCATCAGATACAAAAGCTGTACAGTTTCAATAAGAATACAAAAAAAGAATAGAAAGTATAACTTGGGCTACTAGAATAATGCTCTCAAAACAGGTGTCAGTAACGCAGTCAATCACATGATTGCAACTCTAGCATTGCACTAAGGTAAATTTGAACTACTTGGTAATTCAGCACTTTTAAAAAAAATTATTTGATCTTTACCCATCTCAGCAAATTCAATTTTCCACACATTAATAAAGTGAAAAGAGTAACCAAAAATAAGGAGGCTGCTGGACAGGTTAAATATAATCACGTTACATTTTTAAGCTAAAAACCCCACTTCCCTTTCATTTGATTTCTACTTAAATAACCTTTAAACAACAGTTCCGTAACTTTATTTAAAACTGGAAATGGTTAACACAAATTCTTTTTTAAGATTATACGAATGGAAATTTGAGTCACATCATTATCTGTATCCGACTTAATAGCTGTGCACAGTTTGCCACGTGTTCCATTACCATTTTCAATTTTATAGGCACGTCTCTCCATCATTATGCAGTAAACAAAGGACAGCATTTACAGGCAAGTGGCTGACTAATACCAGGATTGAAGGTGTGTGTCGAATTAGTTTTCCATCCCCATCAATTTCAAAACAAGTCGTTTGGAGAAAAACATGAAGAGCTGCATTACGGAAAGAAAGCCTGGCATAAATCTGGATCACGGTGTGAAAAGACTGCAAGCAGACTTTGAACTCGTGTGGTTAGAGACAGGACCAGAACGCATTGGCAGCCCCTCAATTTCAGGCCTTCGCAGTGAAGGCGTTTCCAAAACGCTGGAAAACCTTTCACGGTAAAACGTCACTGTCAGCGTGATTCCGGTCTTCCAAACCAGACACTGCCAGCACACGCCAAAGCCGCTAAAGGTGATGACTGTACATCCACTGGCCTGTAAGGCCACAGAATCCAAGTCTACAAACGCTTAATGAACATTAACGCACATGCCTTAAACGTACGTGCTTAGGGGTCCTTGAAGGATGGAAAAATATTGGGGGGCTAACAGCTGAGAAGCGAACGCGCCG
>VZZY01010852.1:1173-33974 GCA_013400335.1 Eurystomus gularis | reverse complement strand
AGAAATGGGCCAATGCAAACTTCATGAGGTTCAACAAGTCAAAGTGCAAGGTCCTGTATCTGGGTTGGGCCACTCCCAGGCACAGTTACAAACTGGGTACAGAGCTGGTTGCGAGTAGCCCTGAAGAGAAGGACTTGGAGATGTTGATTTATGAGAACCTCAGTATGAGCCGGCAGTGAGCTCATGGAGCCCAGAGGGCCAACTGTATCCTGGGATGCATCAGGAGGAGTGTGGCAAGCAGATCAAGGGAGGTGATTATCCCCCTTTACTCTGCCCTTGTGAGACCCCGCCTCGAATACTGCATCCAGTTCTGGTGTCCCCACCATAAAAGGGACATAGATCTGTTGGAATGAGTCCAGAGGACGGTTACAAAGAGGATTCAGGGGCTAGAGCATCTCTGCTATGAGGATAGGCTGAGGGCATTGGGATTGTTCAGCCTGGAGAAGAGAAGACTCCAGGGGGACCTTATAACTGCCTTCCAATACTTGAAGGGAACCTACAGGAAGTCTGGAGAGGGACTTTTCACAAGGGTGTACAGAAACAGGACAAGGGGAAATGGTTTTAAATTGAAGGAGAGTAGGTTTAGACTAGATCTTAGGAAGAAGTTCTTCAGTATGAGGGTGGCAAGACTCTGGAATAGATTGCCTGGAGAGGTTGCGGATGCCCCTCCCTGGAGGCGTTCAAGGCCAGGTTGGATGAGGCCTTGAGCAACCTAGTCTAGTTGAGAGGCGTCCCTGTCCATGGCAGGGAGGTTGGATTAGATGATTTCTAGGGTCCCTTCCAACCTAAGCCATTCTATGATGATTCTATGATTCTATGATCCTGTCCTCAAACCAGCTTCTCTAATTACATGACCCCACTCAGAACCACTCTTACTCCCTGCCATCCATGACTCTAGAATGTTTTGGGTCTTTCCTTCAACTAGTACTTATCAGAGGATCCTCAGAAGAAAGTTTCACCTTTCTTTTATGATCCTTGCCTCCCAGATTATACCACCTCGAGAAAAAAAGCTACTGATTGGGGTTTTTTCACCCATCATAGTCCTTTTACCCTTTACAAAATAGACCAAGCATTAAAATTATGATCCTAGAAAGATTCATAATAGCTGTAACAACATAATTACCATCATGTATGGCATGGAAAGTACCAAATACACCAAGCGATTTGCAATAGAGAGTAAGAGCTTCTTGCGTTTATCCCAAATTAAGTACTCATGTAGAATCGAGATACTGTAGCCACAAGCATGTAGCCTACAAAAAATAAAGTCTGCGACTGGTATTCTTGCTTCGTCAGTGATGGGAAACATACTCTCTGAGCATTTTTGCTACCTCCCAAAAGGCCTTTGAAAGCAGACATGTGAATCTTAAAATAATGAGAAATTTTCTTGGCAAAACCATGTTTTAAATAAATTATTAGATGCCAGTGAGGAAACATCACTTCACAGCTAATAAATCAATGGTCTCTTGGTTCAGGCTTCATTGAGGAAGGTCATGTTATGTTAAGGAACAGTAACTACAAGTATCTAATAAAAGCCACTGGTGTCTCATTGGTTGACTTGGCAGCTGTGGAAACACAGTGACCTTGCAGCAGAAGGTGAGAGCATGAGCTTGCACCCCCACAAAGATTTAGCCGTAGGTAGGTTTATTCACATGAATGTTTCATTGTTGACTCAGCAGCTTTACTCACAGGAGCAACATTTTTCATGTGCTTAACAACTGAAGAATCGCATTCTCATACGCTAGCTCACACCTTTGACCAACAGCTTGCTCCTTGGCGTGCAATACTTCTAGCCTTTCTTTTGTTCTATTTTATAAAATGCGGAGACACACCAGTATTAACTGGGAAGACTCCAGGTACAGGAGCCAAATTGAAATGGATGTATGATTACCCACCAGCAGGACTGTGAGTGCCTTTGTATGTAAATACATAACTAACCTTAACATGAAGCCTGAAGTTATCCCATAGAAAGTCAACGGGCTCCCTAAGTGCCTGCCAGGCTGGAAGCTGTGAATAGATGGACTAGGTTTATAGATGTCCCTGTGCTTTTACTTCCTCCGCACCAGGAGTGCTCAGTAATTTGTTAAGTTTAACGGCTTCCTCTTTGATGGCATCTGTCTGTTTCTATGGTGAGAAGTGCTTGGAAAGCCATCATAACCTGGTAGCCAGTGCTTCATGCCATCACTGTTGCAAGGGAAGTTCAATGCAATGGTATCTGCCTCAATTAGTCTGTAAGAAGCTCAGTCAAAAAAGGTGGTGAAATTATTGGGAGAAGTCATGCTGATTCTCCTTGACTTTGGAGTAGGCTGTTAAAATGCCTTAGTGCTCAGAGCTAGACTGTCAAATGATATACTTCCAGCGGGTGCCATTAAAACAGAGCAAATACTGCTTGTTACCAAGAGCCGACACAAATCTTGCCATTGAATTTAACAGGCTTCAAAACCTTTCTGCAGTGTTTTCCATTTCAGCTACAGAAAGATACCACAAATACAGTCCCATCTTGAGAGGTATGGAGTATCTATTTCTTCCCACCAATACAGATAAGATAGTGAAACTTTGCTCTTCTCCTTCATCTCAATAGGAAATATATGTGGAACAGTGGGAAAATTACATTATCAGAGGTAGAAGTTCTCTCGCTATAAAGCAATGTAATTCTCCTGGCTTCTATAAACTGATGTAAGTTTACACCAAACAAGCTCTGTTATTTAAGTCTACCTACCTGAAACAGCTCCTGCACTAAAAAGAAAAGAAAAGAAAAAAAAACCCACAACAAAAACCACATCAAAATTCACTTTATAATGAATATATAAAAAAAGAATCCCTGTGCAGATGGGTATATTTCTACAAGCCTTCCTCCATTTTCCATGCAGATATGCACATTGTCTAAGTTATTATTTTCCCCATGATGTCTTATGCACAGAAAATGCAAAACTCAGGCATTAATAATAATCGTAAAAACACCGAACCCAACAATAATAATAATTATGGAACCAATTCGACATGATGGCAGCAATAACTGGTTTTGAAACCCTGTGAGTGTAAAAGTCTTATTTGTTTTATGAGCCTGCACACAGTGCTAGTCTTAAAAATAAGAAATGTTCTTTCCAGTTCAGATTTCATAAAGAAAAAAAATTACATCTTTAATTAAGATTTATGGCATTCAATAGGACTCAGCAAGGATAGAAAAACTGCTTCAGAGTGTAAAAAAATAGCAGTTAAAAATGGGGAAATATGATTAAGTATCTTTAATTCCTACTGCCTCCTTTACGGGGTTTCCGATGGCCTCAGGCAGAAATAGGCACTTATTGTCTTTAAAACGGCATTATTCTTGGCATAAAATGTTTATGGATCAAGATGAAACTCGTTTTGAGAAATAATAACACTGGCATGGGTTGAAAGGACCTTGCCTTTGGAGGAGAAAAAAATTAAACATATATTTAGTTTAATGGAAAAATGTACTTAAAGGGAAACACTTTAGAAAAAGAGAGGGAGTTTCATGATGAAAAATATGGTTTAGACATATAATACTTATGAGACCAGGGTGATTTGCATCTCAATAACGTGAAGTTAAATTTAAATCTCAGTTCAGCCTTAAAATGGAGATAATGATGACCCTTAAAAGGAGAATGAGACTTTGCAAGGCGCACCATTAACTATTTCCAGGCAACTGTATTGCCTTGGGCAATGAAAAACTAGGAAAGGTAAAATCCTTTTAGGGCTCACACTCCTAAGCACCTATTTCTGCAGATTTAACTGCAGGAAGCAGTGGATGCTCATAACTACTGATTGTTAAACCCTGGGCTGAGTCTTTACAACTGTAGTCTTGATGGCACTGCAAGCTACAGCCAGAAATGGGCTCAAAATACAGTATTAAATACATGACCCCCTCATTAAATCTTTCCCATATCCCAAATCCATGAGCCAATTTGTGGCAGAGAGCTGCGTGATCTCAGGTGGTTCTGCTGCCCCAAGGGAAAGATCACATGGACCTACATACCATCACCTTTGTCAAAGTTTGGAACTGGTCAGAGGTTTTACAAGTCAGGCTTACAGCCCAGATTCGTCTCCTGTGAAGGGGAAAGAGTGACAAGAGCTAGTATTTTTGCTGGGCCCTTGAGTATCACGAGGAACAGCGTTCACTTAATTATGATTGCTCACACAGCTGCACGCTGAAAGATGTGAACCTAAAACCCGGATTAATATACAGCTAACCCCAGCAAGAAAATATGGTTCAACATGATAGAACCAGGAGGACTGATGAGGTGGTAACTAATTCCTTTTGATCTTGCTACATCTTTGAACTGCAAGTGGTATTAAGGTACCCTTGAACACCTGACCTTGTTTCAGAAGTGTGGTTAGAACCCGTCAGCTCAGGAACTGTTACCCGTTCTGTAGCTGGGTAAGATGGCAACCTTGTCGTGATTGGGTTTTGGGATTGGGTTATGGCTGTAATATAGAGGGAAAATGCAGAAAAATAAGGTAGTAGCAAGTGGCATATTTTCTCCCATCTGGCAAAACTGTGTTCCATTAAAAAGTTTTTCATGCAAGTAGTTAACATCCAGCTTCATTGAAATGACACCATAAAATCCTAAGGAATAGACTACATTCTTTTATCACCTCTTTTCCTAAACAATAAAGGTGAAATACACTGGATGCTCATTTACTTGCCACAGGAAAGAAAGACAACCTGAACTGTTACTTTCTAAGCTAAGAATGAGACCCAAACAAAAGTCCAATTTGCTGTGTAGATGTCATCCCAAAGCCTTGAAAGCCTCAGCTGAGACTTCAGTCAGGTTTCCACAGCTCAAACTATAAACCATCAAGATCCCAACACCATCCAACCCTACCCTAGCAGGATTTTTAAGGAAGGTCTTCCTGAATGTATTTCACCAAGGGGACAGTCTGTACTGAACCTCGAACAAAAGCTCAGGGGTGGAGAGGCTCTGAAGCTTCAGGTCTCCTTTGATCTGTAGCTCCATAGCCATGAAGAATGTTTTGGGTTATTTATTTGGGGTTTTTTTAAGTTAATTGGCACAGAAAGAATAGGATAGTGGCCATTTAGACCAGTTAAGTGAGTCACTGGGAAGCAGGAAAGATACTCACCTCAAAATAATATTACCACTTTGCACAGAGTAATATTATTATTTGGGGGATTTTTTTTTATATAAAGTGTCAAGAGCAACCAGTTTCCTAATAAGTGTAAGTTCTGAAAGTTGCAGTAACCAAAGTGTTACGCTCAGTACGTACAATTCACCTGAAGGATGATACACATAAGGGCCATTCAAACCCCCTTAGCAGCATCCTAGAGCACAATTATTGATTTAGTTGTTTTTTTTTTTTACTGACAAGCAAGTCAAGGTTTTACTTGACTTCCTACCTTCTCTAAACAGGTGTCCAAACTGGCCTTAGTCTGTGTTGCAAAAGTAGTGAGGCTTGTACTGAAACTAATCTTCATTTACCTCCCAGAAGTCTCTGTGGGGCCATGCTGCTCAGCACCTAGCCCTCACTAAGGCGACAATCAGATATTTCATATTTACCAAGAGACATTTATTTCTAGGGGAGAAAAGTCCAGAGAAAAAGGAAGTGGGTGGAAAGGAAGTTGTTTTGTTTTGTTCTGTAACCTCAGCACCATCATCAGACTAAACTTCCCATACCATGAGTAGATGTTGTCTTCGGCGTTGCACTACAAACTGGAATCTCAGAAACAGATTTGGAAAATCCAGAAAGTCTTCAGGTTTTTGCCTCTCAATAGCGCAGCAAGATGAGGCACTGATCTGCATGCTCTGTGGGGCCAGCCACAGCAAGCAGAAGATTAAGTTGAGCTGATGTTTCATATCCTTGCCTCTGCAGTATATCCCATTCTGTTTGTCCCACGATGTTTTATTCCTGGCTTTCCCTCTATTTATGACTTATAAATGTTTAGAGGTGAGCATCCATTGGGTTTTTTTGGGTCGGTTTTTTTGGCTGTTTTTTTTTTTTTCTTTTTTCCCTAGGCAATCTAGTGGGTACACAAGAGGCTTAAAACAAAACAAAAACCTAAACCAAAAGCCCCAAACAAACCACAAACCCAGAAGCGCACAGAACAAGATCATTGCTATAAGCTAAAAATACAAGGGGACTACAAAACAGCCCAGATTCTGTGATTGCACATCTGAGGCAGAGCATTAGCATTTTAAGGAGTGGGTGATGCTTGCAGCCTCTCAGTTAAGCATTGTAACATTAACTGACAGCTTGTGGGAATCAAGGCATTTTCCTTACATATGTAAAAATGAAAGTCGTATAATAGTTACAAGTTCTGCACTCCAGGGGAAGTGGGCGACATTAGCACAGGATAATCATCTGGCTGAGACTAGGAGCCTTATTACCTTCTCCTTCAGGGCTGGCTTTTCTGGAGGCAGCAGTAAAGGAAAAAGCCTTGCCATAAACCTCCGAGTAGCCTCTTTCACGATGGAAGGAGTAGAGCCTGGAACCAAAGTAGGCACCAGTTTGCCAATGACAGTAAATAATAAGGGGAGATAGAGAGGAAGCTGCTGTGGTTTGCCAGCACCATGGTCACTTTGAAGCACCAGCTGTGCCACCCTCTCCTGCTTCTGATGGTATGGGAGGTTCAGAGAATAAAGTGTTTTAAGCAAGATGCTAGTGATGGGCACTGGGAATGAAACTGGAAAGTCATTCTGGAGAGGAAGTCACACTGGACAGCCAGGGCCAAATTCCTACAAGTTCATGTAAGTATGTATTTTGAAACTTATGATTTTGTCTCTACATGAGAATGCATTTTTCAAGCAGAACACTGCACTAAACAAATATTGTATTAGAGTTTATTAGCTAATACCTTTCACTTAAAGCTTCCATTTATCTCCATCCTTCTGATAAGAATAATCCAAATTTGCACCATGTAGTTGTGAAATAAGATCATACTGACGTGGGCGGGATATTCAGCTAAATCCATGGTTAATTTATGAGTTCATGTTTGTGTGAAAAGGAAACTTTAAAGACATTTCTGAAGTCTGACTTTATTTTGGACTCCTCTTGATAACATATGGCTCATCCAAACTTTGAAAATACTTAAGACTTTATGACCAATTTCCTTTAAATGTACCCTTTGAGCAATTTACTTTGTCTTTAGCAAAGCTACTACCTACTTTTTTTTTCCACTTTCACCTTCCTGTTACATCCACATACTTTCTCAAATTGATCACCACTCTCGACATCTTCTAGGGAGATTTAAGCCTGCTGATGAGAAAAAATTGCTCAGGTTTAGTGCTAAGGTGTCACTGAGATTGTGACAAGGAGATGCCCCAAGAAAAACTGGTTCCCTTTTCCCCATACTTTACAAGGGGTTGTGGCCACAAGTACATCTCCATCATTTCACAAAGGTCTCTGCCACCAGTTTCACTCTTTAAATTTGTCAGCATATGATAAATGCCCAAACAAAAGGTACTAACCTTTGTTAGTAAGGTGGAGGGGTGTCTCCTATCTTCCTCTAACTTTTAAATGGTTGTTTTATGTCCAGAACATGTTTTTAAAGAATATGCTTTTATGGAGTGACTTAAATATTTTAATTATTTTTAGGGTGTTTTTTCATTAAAAAATCTAGAAACTTCTCAACTCTGCTCCAAAGTTGAAAAGTTGAGTCTTGATTCTAAGAGTGTTTGGGGAAAAAAGAAAGTTACTGGTACCCAAGAATCTTGTCTATTTTTCAGCCCTCAAATGGGAAAATACCTTTCTAAAAACCATGATACATGCAAAACTGAAGAAGCTCCTTTCTTAGTAATAACTTTTTAGCACTGCTCTTCCAACAACAGAACTGTCTTATACAATAATTTTATTTTTTCTCTTGCCTTTCTTGACCTTCCTATGTAATAGATCATATCAAACCAAATCTGCTCCAAAAAGACCACTACAGAAATAGCCACTGTTTCCTGTATCTCTCTTTTTCTATCCTGTAAGCATTCTCACTTGGTTGTTTTTTTTTCTTTGCTTGTAAAAGACAAGTGTTTATCACCAGCACACAAACATGCACAAAATAGCAAATATACAAAATTTGCATTGATACTTACAGGTTTGTCTATTCCCAGATTATTTTGCTGAGAACTGTGCCTCTGCAATCCTTAGGACTTGCACCTAGGACCAGTCTGGTCCTTAGGTACCAGATGTTGTTGACATGTTCAAACCTATAAAGATACAGAGAAGAAAATAGTCCTTCACTTTAGAGGTACTGAAATTAAGTTATACTAAGAACATGCTATTAGCGAAGGAAAACTTGGATTTGGCTGTCAAAGGTGAAGGGACTTGGAATGTTCCACCTTCAAAACAGAAGTGAAAAAACACAAACAGCTTCTAACTTTAATTTTGCTGTTATAAAGTAGAAACTAAAAGGGAAAAGAGGAAAGCAGAAGTCAATAACTGAATAGATCACGGAGGAAGAGTGAGAGGTGAGAAGACCTTCACAGAGGCTCTCTTGAACCTGTTTTTACAATACTTCTCCTAAACACAGTGTCAGGAGAGCTCTGAATTGTCCTCTGAGGGGAACTGTGTCAAGCATAGCATGCAGAGAGAGCCTAGGAGAGCAACCTCACCTGATCTACATTTACATTCCCCATGGTCTCCCTACATCAGGTGACTACAAGTAGAAAAGCTCCTTCTCATCTCTCCTGAGCCTTGCTGCCATCTTTCTGCACAGCCACCAGTATCTCCCTCTTCTACCACTGGTTCTCCCCCCAGAAAAGAGAAAGGAGAGTCCTTTAATGGATGCCACACAGCATGAAAAATATCCTGCAGGTATTCAGAGAACAGAATTTGTGTTCAGTTCCTCCCCTAGAAAGGTGTTTTGTGTCACAGAGTACTCCAATAGGATGGTAATCACTTCTTTGTTTTTGCACTGGCTTTTAGGAAGATTTAGCCTGTTGAAAAACAAACCTGGAACATAAAGCCACGAACACTCACTGAAGGAAACATCACATCCACACAGGAGGCTCTTTATAGCCCATCCCCTCCCCTGGAACCAATTGGACACCCATAATTCTATGGGGCTGGCTGGGATCCACCCAAGAGTGCCGAGGGAGCTGGCAGAGGAACTTGCCAAGCTGCTCTCCATTGTTTACCAGCAATCCTGGTCAACTGGGGAGGTTCTGGATGACTGAAGACTTTGCAGTGTGACACCCATCTACAACAAGGACAGGAAGGAGGATCCAGGGAACTACAGGCCTGGCAGCCTGACCTCGGTACCAGGGAAGATTATGGAGAGGTTCATCTTGGGGGTGATCACACGGCAAGTGCAGGACAACAGGGGGATAAGGCCCAGCCAACACGGGTTTGTGAAGGGCAAGTCCTGTTTAACCAACCTGATCTCCTTCTGTGATCAGGTGACCCGCCTAGTGGATGAGGGAAAAGCAGTGGATGTTGTCTACCTGAACTCCAGTAAGGCATTTGACACCGTTTCCCACAGCATTCTGCTGGAGAAGCTGCCGGCTCAGGGCTTAGACAGGAGGACTCTTTNGTACAGAGGGATCTGGACAGGCTGGATCAATGGGCTGAGGCCAGTGGGATGAAGTTCACAACAAGGCCAAGTGCTGGGTCCTGCACTTGGACTACAACACCCCATGCAATGCTACAGGCTTGGGGAGGAGTGGCTGGAAAGCTGCCTAGTGGAAAAGGACCTGGGGGTGTTGAACATAAGCCAGCAGTGTGCCCAGGTGGCCAAGAGGGCCAACGGCATCCTGGCCTGTATCAGAAATGGTGTGACCAGCAGGAGGAGGGAGGTGATTGTGCCCCTGGACTCAGCAGTCATGAGACCGCACCCTGAGTCCTGTGTCCAGTTTTGGTCACCACAGTACAAGAAGGACACTGAGGTGCTGGAGCAGGTGCAGAGAAGGGCAACAAAGCTGGTGAAAGGGCTGGAAAGCATGCCTTATGAAGACTGGCTGAGGGAACTGGGTTTGTTTAGTCTAGAGAAGAGGAGACTGAGAGGAGACCTCATTGTTCTCTACAACTACCTAAAAGGAGGTTGTAGCAAGGCTGGTATTGGTCTCTTCTCCCAAATTACTAATGATAGGATGAGAGGGAATGGCCTCAAGTTGCATCAGAGGAGGTTTAGATTAGATATTAGGAAGAAATTCTTTACTGAGGGAGTGGCTGGGCACCGGAACAGACTGCCCAGAGAGGTGGTGGAGTCATCATCCCTGGAGGTGTTTAAAAAACTAGTAGATGTAGCACTGGGACTATGGTTTAGTGACTAGAGAGATGTTAGGACAAAAGTTGGACTTGATGATCCTTGTGGTCCTTTCCAACCATAATGATTCTATGATTCTATGGAACCGACTTGTTTATTTGGGCCTAGGTTCAAGTCTTCTGAGGCACTGAATATCCCTGAGAGCAACCATCAAGCCACATACATAATTGCAATACTCAAAATTCGCACTCTGTTGGTTAATTAATTAAGTAATACAATCAGGAAGCAG
Source organism: Eurystomus gularis (assembly GCA_013400335.1). NCBI lineage: Eukaryota > Metazoa > Chordata > Aves > Coraciiformes > Coraciidae > Eurystomus > Eurystomus gularis. The sequence continues at coordinate 23,517 of VZZY01010852.1, read as the reverse complement.
CAAGACAAACAGGTGACCAGTGTTAGTAATAGATGCAGTGCATGTTTTGGAGTCTCAGCAGTGAACGTCCTTCCCAGCCCTTTGTAAGAGCTATTCATTACTCCACAGTTTGTTTTCAATAACGAATGCAAGGGAAAATGTTGTGAGTGGCTCATAAACTTTTCATGAACTAAAAGCAACCCACAACCAAATAAACCCTCCTGCTTAAATGATTCACTCTGCTCTGGTACCTTCTACAAAAAGCTTTGGGGAGCTGGGTTCACACCTCTTTTATATAAATAAATATCTTAGTACATGGCTATTTGGTTCCATTTATTAAAGACAGAAAACTTGAGAGAAAATTAGATAAAATAGGGAGATAAAGGATAGTTCGTCAGGTGATTTATAGTAACCAGATTTACATGATTCTGCTCAACAAACATCCATATATCCAGTGCAATATGTTTCACAGGAAGATCACGCCTAACACCCTGTGGAAGTGTCTCTGGCAGGCTGTGCTTCTCAGCCTGGTTGTAGTGCTCCAGCAAATCATGACTGACATTTACATAGCACCTTTCACCTCCAAATCCCAAAGCACCTAACAGATTGTTCAAGCTGATTACAGGCTCTGGGCCAGGTTCTGCTCTCTGATGCATCAGGGTAGACGGAAGCACCCTGCCTTGGTAGCCTAGCTGTAACCTCAATTACATTAGTGCAGCTGCACTGGCTTGGCCACTTTTTATTCAAGGGTCATTTTTCCAGTTTGCACAACTTCACCAATAGTAGTACTTTTTGCTTCTGCACTGTGAGTACGCAGATTTCAAACACCCCGCCCACATTTGTGGATAGCTCATGGCAAAGAAGCAACAATGATTGTACTTTTGCAAGGATTTTGAGTATAAAGTATTGATCTGCTCAACAATAAATCTGGCCTAAAGGCTATGAAAATCACTGAGAAGATCAATGGCTTATGGCTGTACTCTTGTAATACATGCGTCCAGTTTAATCTCAAAAGATAAGGGCCCATAATCCTGAAAACTGACAAATGCTGCAACTCCCAACTTCATCATGGTGGGAGGGCCACGAAAATGATCCGAGGGCTGGAGCACCTCTCCTGTGAAGACAGTCTGAGAGAGTTGGGGCTGTTCAGCCTGGAGAAGAGAAGGCTCCAGGGAGATCTTACAGAGACCTGACAGTACCTGAAAGGTCTATAAGAAGGCAGGGGAAGATCTGTTCTTGAGGGTCTGCAGCGAAAAGACAAGGGGAAGTGGTTTTAAGCTAGAAAAGGGTAGATTTAGGTTGGACGTTAGGAAGAAGTTCTTTAAAGTAAGGGTGGTTGAGCACTGCACAGGCTGCCCAGAGAGGTTGGTGGAGGCCCCATCCCTGGAGTCATTCAAAGTCAGGCTTGATGGGGCTCTGAGCAACCTGAGCTAGTTAGAGATGTCCCTGCTTATCTTAGGGGGTTTGGACTAGATAGCCTTTAGAGATCCCTTCCAACCCAATACTTTCTATGATTCTATGATCATGAAGGTGTCAGAATCTTGTTCAACTCTGCCTTTTTGGGGAAATGAATTTGTGATCATTGAAAACATGAAGAAGTCTTATTGGTCTCTCTGAGCTCTGATATTTGTGCTATGCAGTCTTGCACATGACCTAATTTAGTCTGTCTTTCTGCAGAGCATGCTTGTTATAAGGCAAGAGGTTGCCCAAAAGCTGACCTTACACATTGAGTAGAAACTTGAAGAGTAAGGCTAGTCTCAGGCCACTTCATAAAAACAAGTGTCCATTCCAGGTATAGAAAGATCGCATACTAGGGAGTAAGGTGCAACTAGAAGTGTGATTGAGGGTGCATTCATTTTGCACAAGCATTTGTAAGCATCAGTGGCTAGATTCTCCATCCCTCATCTTGCCTGCAGGAGCAATTCACCCACATCTCAGAGATGAATCAATGATTCTATCTTCCTGTGTTGTTTTCTTCCAGTTAGATTACATCTAGGTGGAAAACATATCTATTGCTTGCATGGGACAAAATGTATGCCCTAAGAAGGAGTGATGAATAAGATCATGCTTCTAACTGGTCCAACAGAAAGAGTACTATCAGATAGTGATCTTCCAGGCTCGTTCTTGGAAGTAGTACTTATCATTCAAGCCCTCATCAGAGCTATATGAGTAAATACTTCCCTGCTAATATTCAACACACACATTAACTATTGCTAATCACCATTGCTCTGCATGTGACAGCAATTGCTGTCTTCGTTACTCTGATCACTGAGAGATAAACAATGTGTCTGTAACCCGACATGCTTGTAGTCACTGGCTGCCTTCAGACAGACGTGGAACTAGGGCTGCATTGGCCAGCTGTGTATTTTAATCATGTTGCATGCAAAGCTCTTCCTAAGATAAAAAAAATAAATAAATAACTAAATAAATAAATTTTAAAAAAGGCTATAAGACCAAGGGATCAAATCCAAAGGGCAAAAGAACCTTAGCAGGTAAGGACAGATGGCACTTAAGCCTCTTTACATGGTTGCCTACTTACCCTCAGATGCTGCCACTTAATAACATTGACGGAGGAATAGTTAATAGAAGCAAGTGATTAATTAGTGGGTCAAAGGCCATTTCCACTTTGTTCCTTTTATTTACCTGAGACAAGATTAAATCAAATAAGAGCTCTGAGAAGGAGACTTCCAAGGGAAGCTGCTAATCACAATTCATGTACTTGGTATTCACACAGTGCTCTCAAACTCTGTAAAAAATGTTTGGCTGAATGGATTGCAACAAGCCAAGCAATCTATTGTAAAAACAGGGGCTCCTGGCTAGCTTTCCTGGGAGCTTTTATTCCTTGAATTGGAAAGACCTTATTGAGTCTAGAGTCCCACAGCTCTAGCAAGTGAAACAAAACAGATGTTGCCAGAACCGCATGTATTATATTTGATAGAGAGGAAAGTTAGCCCAATTTCACATGAATGTGTACCCAGGAATAAAATAAATTGATTCATAGCATTTGCCGAAAAACAATATCCTCTATTCTATTAACATGTTCCACCCTCTTAATGAAACATTGGATTTACAGGTCCTGCTCTCAGTTTTGTAACAGATTGTCTTATAACTTTGAAAATGCTAGTAAACCTGCCTGAAATATAAAAGCACATTTTTTTTTCTTTTTTTTGGGTTGAACACCATATCTTAACTCAGAGTAAAAAGGGGCCTCATTTCTATCAGTGCTCTACAAAGACCTAGAAACCCATTGCACTTACAGGCATTAGTGAAATATTTGAATACCAATCTTTGTGCTAGATGCAGACACGGATGTGCCCATGAATCCAAAACCTCTCTTGAACGATCGGAAATTGTCTGTTTTCCAGATGCACATTTCTAGGGTGACTTCATGTCTATGGCAGGACAAAGAATAGAAATCTTGGACTCAGACACGCTTGGAAATTTGAATCTTGATCCAAAACCAAGTGATGTGGTTAGAGACCACATGTAGGCTTTATGAGATTTGGGCACTAAAGGCATCTACAGCCAGAGTAAACACGGGAGGGGTGGGAAGCAGTTGAGCAGGAGAACAGAAGCCAGGTTCATTTGGGCTGGGCTGCAAACCCAGGTTCACTGGGGAACTCGTCATGGTCTTGTGCTGGGCTAGTGTGTGATTCCACATGATGCCGATATGCAAACAGCCAAGCTGAATTGTGAATTGTTTTTGGAAGCTCCAACCCAAACCAGAAAGTGTTGAAAACCTGGGCTTCATGAACCAGAGAGAGCCCTGCTCTGGAAGAACTCGGGGCAATGGCATTTCATTCATTGGAAAGAGAGCCAGTTCCTTGCATGCATTGCTTGAACCTTCAAAATCCTGGACTGAGAGCAGAAAGATGAATTACAGATGAGAGGGTGGCCCCTGTGGGGCAGCTAGACTTCTGGCTTATTTTCTGTCTCTTTCACATATTTGCTATCGGATAAGGGTAAATCCTACAGAGATTACCTAGCTTGCTGTGCCTCCCTGTTTCATCTGGAAATAATACCATTTGCTGCATCTGTTTAAACGTAAGAGCTGAGGTGCTCAGGTATGCCATCGCAGAGCCCAGGTAAGTCCCTCAAGGCTCCAAGATCTAGATGCAAGTCTGACCACATGCTTTTCCGAACTTCAAGAGACTTATGTCCCCTCACAGTTACATGGAGGAAAACACTCAGATTAACTCACACTGAGAGGTCTCACATATTTCTGGTCGCCAAAGCATGCTTTAACAGCTTGTCATTTCCTTTTTTATTTGATTTTTTCCCTCCTCCCTTTGTTGTTTTTCTCTCTCACAATTCACTTAGTAAATTAAATCTTGAATGCTTCTGGATGTAATGGTCTTAGAGGTTAGCAATATGATAAAGTCCAGTTCAGGATGCTAACTGTACTGAGACAAATCCTTAGTCTAACCAAGCTGTCCTGAGGATGAGGTTTGACTCTGGTATGCCATGATAAAAGTGGCTTGAAACGCAACCTGGACCACCAGCCAGTAACCATGACACTGTAGAATAGTTCACAGGGCTTTTTTTTATTTGGCCAGCTTATGCCCCATGCCTTTTTCATATAGCTTTTTGGTTCCAGACTAATCCAGACTTCCTGGCTGAAGAAGACCTAAGCTGTTTGGCACCCAGTCTCTTGTCAATGACAGCGCTAAGGAAGCTCTCAGCATCATTACCATTGTTTCATAGCCTCATGATTTTTTGTGTCTGAGGAGGACTGGAAGTAATTCTAAAGGTTAGGGAGTAAAATTTTAATCAGATAATCATGATGTTAACAGCCTCTAATTGGATCCATAGAAGAAAACGTAACTATCCCACTCAACCTCAAGAACCTACCAGTTGTTGATAGGCTGAGGCTTCCAAGAAGCCCAGACGTTTGAGACAACTTGCCACAGGGGCGTTTGTGGTTTGCACTCAGAGATACCAGTCATTAGATGAAGGGTAACAAGACAAAGAGTGAGGACAAATGAGTGAGGCGCAATTGCAGGACTTGCAGCCCACAGAACCATTCTGGCTGCCCCCTCTCCTGAGTGCCAGCAGGAGATCCAGTCTCCATTTTAGCCTCAGCAAATGAATTTTTCCTGGTAGAAAAACAGATGCAAGATTAGTGTCAGTTCTAGACATTTCAGCAAAATTGCACCGACTTACAGTTGTGCTAAACTAGTCCACATTAAACACTTGCACTCAGAGGTTAGGTAAAGGAGAAAAAAAAAAAAAAAGAAAAAAAAGAAGAAGAAGAAAAAGAGAAATCTTGGGTGTGGGAGCCAGAAGTCCATCCACCTGAGAGCATGTGTATCAGAAGTTGCTTTCTAGGGTTGAGAAACATTGCCATGGGAAGAACAAACTACATTTCTGTCTTGTTTTCTACCTTGAAAGCTGATGTTGACTGATAATGGCATTTTCTCTACTTCCAAAGCACACGTAGGCTGGAAATGACATCGTCTTGCCTGAGGGAGCTTTGTAACACCTCCTTGGTTTTGTGGCACTCAGCAGTACATATTGGGAAAACTGATTCAGATGAAGACTTACCCATCATCAACAAAACATTAGGTCTTCCAGACCCACCAGGAGGTGGGAGCTCTTGCTCATCCTGCTTCCAGACCAGAGGCCAGCAGAAAACATTAAAAGAGAAGACAAGACATGGAACGCCTTCCTACGTATTCTCCTTGTTCGTCACATGCAAAGTATGCTGGAGATTGAGCTCTCCTCTCCCTGGGTGGTACTTCTCCTGCCAGGATGGTAGGGTGCTATGGGCAATACAAGTCTGCTTTTTCTGTGACTTAGGGTTCAGCAGATCTCAGAATTGTATGTTCTGCCTGCAGCTGTAGCCATGCTTTGCAACACAGCAGCTCTGACTACCAAGTGATCACAGCTGGCACATCTCTTTGAGCTGAATTGGTGAAAGACAGAGTAAATGACAGGTTACTTCAATGCAGCTCTTAGCAAGAACTTACGGAGATTATTATGAAAGAGCTGGAAAGACATCACTGGAATCTGTTTGTGGAGCTGACAACTGAGCGATAGATTTCTTTGATAACTTTTAATCACTGTGTTTTCTACTTATGCAAATTGCAGTAATACCGTTGATGCTCTGGATTTCTATAACACTCAGGCTTGTGGCAGTGACATGAAGATTCAGAGCTGAATGCTCATTTGCCCCTAACTTGTTTCTGCATTGAAGATGTATTACATTTGGCAGTGACATACATTGATTCATGTAGTACCTGTGTCATCAGAACATGCATTCAGAAAGAAATATCCTGTGAAACGCCACTTTGGGAGACTTCATCCTAATTACATCATGCGTTAGGGTTTGCTTGCATTGCAAATTGCAGGTAAGTCCCTACTGTCTGCCAAAAAAAAAGTAGCATGGAGGCTTAATTTATCCTGTCCAAGCTTTCTGTTAGTCCTTTGCTGTAGAAGATGGGGCAGAGCAAGTCTGTGTCTGCCTGCAGTACTCCACATAAATATGAATCTATGTGTCTCTATGGGATTTCAAACCCAAACACTTTTAAGAGAGGGAGCTTCATTAATCTCATTCTCACTAGAAGATATGATAGCTTTTAGATGCCTAAATTACCATACTGGTTTTCAGAAGAGGATTAGTACTCCTGAGTCACTTAGGCAGTTTTGAAAATGCTATCAAGGATCTTCGCACAGACACAGAGCTTGGTGGATATCATTACCTGGTACCATATCTTCTCATGAGTGACAAGGGAAGTACCTATTTATTCCACTCTGGCTCCATCATGGGATTAGTCCTTATATTACAGTTACCGGTGGTTTGTCCAGTTTAGCCTTCCACCAGTTTCTTTGAAAGATGATTTAATAGGTCAAGGGACCATAATGCTGTCAGTAGCTGTGGTGCCACTAGATCATACTCCCCCTAATTGAGACTTAATACATCCCCTTGCCTAAAAGAATGTATCGTGGGTAAATTTATCTTGATATTCAATCTAAACTTTCCATCTCATTACTCCCAGAGTCACCCACTTCAGCCACCCTAAATGATTACTCTGTCTGTTTTCACCTATGATAAAGATATGGACAGTTATCATATTCCAGCCTCTGCTCCCCTGGCTGTAATTAGGCCAAGGTGTAAAGTGAGTTAGATCATCCAAGGTCACAGGCTTGGCCTGAAAAAGAAGGTTAAAAGGCAGAAGGGGAGCACTATCAAGGCAGTACTAATGATGAGCTGGACTCTGAGTAGAAGTGAGTCAGCATCTGTAATTCAGTTTATTTTCATCTGCTCTACTCTTTCTATTTAGGTGCTTCTTTTTCTCCTAGTTATTTGAACTGATGCTGGGGTGTGTATATCCAGCATTGAGGATGTCTGTCTGGCCCAGGCTTTGCGAGGTTTTAGGAAACATGGTATAAATTGAATTTGTCCAGCACGACACAAGAGCTGTCAGTGTTAGCAGTGTTACAGGGATGAACATGTCAGATTTAAGTCAAGGTCCAACTCAGACATAGCTCCAAGATTTCCACTAAGCACTCAGGCAAGCTTCACAGTCTACACCTTGTTTTGGAAACATTAGCATGCAGGAGATACAGGGGACCACCTCTCAGGCATGGGCACAGTGCCGATATTGAGTCAGATTCATTAGACCAAACTGAGCTTGCAGACTAAGTCCCCCAAAATGAGGTGTGCATAGTTTCAGAGCTCAGTTTTGTTATCCATACACAGAGGTTTGTTGGCATCTGAGATGTCCTGGAGTATCCCACCAGGTCTTTATAGCTGCTCCATGAGGGCATATCCTTCAGGCCTCTGCAGATACCCCAGACACCCTTTAACATACTGACGAGCATTAGAAATCCATATGTGCATAACTGAATAGTTATCACTGTCATACTACTTTTACAATAATAAATGCACAGTCTGAAATCTGTCTATGCAAATCCTTTTATTGTTTGGGGCTTTTTAATGTGTGGTGGGTGGAGTTTTTAACCAGAATTTTCATTCCATGGGAAATTCCGAAAATATGTTTTTCTATAAGCTCAGTTTTGGATCAGAACAAGTTTGAAAAAAACCCCAACATTTCTTCCTGGACAGGAAATGTGTTTTCTTACCAGCTCTATTAAGTATAAAGCTACTGATGGGTGTAGGAAACAAGGCACCTCACTCAAGAAAAACAATCACAGTTCCAGAGTGAAAATGTCAGACTAGATTAAGTGTTTTTGTTGTGTTTTTATATACCGTAGGTGCTCCTGTGAGAGTAAGGGTAAGTTTAAAAGAAGGAGAAGAGCAAATAAAAGGACGCTAGATATTGGATGCAAGGCACCTGGAGAAAAGATGAGTCAGAAAGGCCATCCAGAATGCAAACCAAAGGATGCAATGCTCATGGGGAACCAGTCTCCAGGGTAATGTAAAGGCCAAGCTTTGTAAATCTTTGCATCTTGCACTGTTGTTTTTGGCTTCTTATGAAGCTACGACCCTGCCTAAGCCTGGAGTAAATACTGCTGTGACCAGCAGCAGCTTCTCTCCTGAAAGGAGGTGAGCTGGTGGTGCAGCTGCGCAACAGTTTGGCAATAGTCTGGGCAAAACACCTCTCTCTTTCATGCAGCAGACACTTTCCATCTCAATCACAAAAGGCTTGGCACTGTCCATGTGTTGAAAGATGATGCCCAAATCACACCAGCCAAACCTTAGGAGGAGACGCTGCATCATAGATTGCACAGCCATAACGTAACAGGCAGACAAGGACTCCTTTAATGTCAGGAGCAACACAAAGGTGGCAAAACCAATTTCAGCAGGTTTTTCCCCAGATGTGAATTTAGTGACAGCACACCATTAAACACTCATGGGCCAGTGTAATCACATGTGACTATGTGCAGATGCGCAGCAACAAATCTATGGCTACCTCAGTTCTCATAGTGGTGCTCAGGAGCAGGATCTCAGAGGTGATGGGTACGGATCTGCTTCTGCTCCGAATGCCTCAGCCTTGGGAGTTGAAAAGGAATGTGAGGAAGGAAAGGACATATTGTAACATGGAACTGACCCAACTTCTCTGGACTATGAAAATCTGTTTCTGGATCTGGAAATCACCCAACTTCTCTGGACTGTGGAAATCAGCAAACAAGCTTTTGCATTTCATAGTTATGGATAAAGCATATGGGATGTGAGATAACCTGGAGGCTGGACTGTCCAACACCCACCAGATCAGAAAATAATAATGTTCCTTATGCCTTTGTAACCTTAATTCTGCCCTTAAGAGGATGGCTGCCATTCCAACGGCTTTCATCAAACAAGTACACATTTTCATCGTAAATCCTGTTATAAGATTACTTTTTTCTGTGGCTAAAGGTCAGAGTATATTCTGACAGATACAGGATTGTGAGAAACAAGGGTAAAAGATGCAGTGAATACCTAATCAGTAAATTAAGGATAAAAAACCCCTTGTCTTTTGTATGTGGGAATGATTCCTACTAGCCTCCAAATCCACAATGGTCCCTTTGGAATCAATAGAGAAATACTCACAATAAAAACAATAGAAATTACTAGGGAAGACTAATGAGGTGGTATGAAGCCTTGAAATCATGGTCCATCCGTCACTAACCTGGGACAGCCAGGATGAGGCTCCAGGCTTAAAAAAACAGTCCTTTCTCTTGAGGCATCTGAAACCATAGGAAATTCCACCCTTCCTCCCACAGGATCAGGCCGCATGGTATCATATGTTTGTCACTTCCAGGATGGATTACTGCAGCTCCTGGCATTTTGTGAGGAATAAGAAAACAATGTACAGGGTGCAGCTGATACAAACCACTTCTCCCCACTTCCTGCCAAGGTGAAAAAATCCTGAACACATGAAGTCCATGTACCAGACCCATCACTTTAGTTTTCAGTGCCAGTTTTACATCTTGATCCTAATTAGATCCTGGTGACATTCTGCAAACTAATATGTACTCTCCACCCCCCGCATCTCCCCCCCCCAAAAAAGCCCCTAAAACCAAAAAAACCCATCAGATTTTTATCTATTTAAACTGTGTGAATTAATATTTCATTCAATTGCTTTGTTTCACCCAAAAAAGGCTTATGTCCTCGAGTCAAAATCTCTTACTCTCACATATTCTAAACCCCACATTTGTCTAAAATGAATAAATGGCGACAAAAAAGAAGTACATTGAATTCAATGTGTTACCCCCTCAGTTTACCATTTTGGTGGGAAAAAGAGTAAGAAAGAAAAAAAAAAAAAAAAGCTGAGTAATCTCAAATAAAAACATTCCTATTATTTTGAGAGGTTTGGCTAGCAGATCAAGAAGTTGATTGCTCACAAAACTGTAATCCAAAAGTGGAACACAAATAGCTCATTAAAAACAGATACTTTAAAGACAAACTACCAAGTTTTTAACTTTCTACAATGCATATCCCTGTGGAGGTCTAAGTCAGAATAAAAATCAAGTCCTACTTTTCTTCTTGCTACACCTGAGCTGTTAATATGCCTCCTATAAAGTGTGAGGGGAAGGCCCATTATGAAATAAGAGACCTGAGTATCCTAATGTAGCTTAACTGGACAGCAGATCAGAACAAAGAACCTCACTTTTGAGCTCTGCACTTGGATTAACTTCAGTTAGGCTGGATTTCCACTGTGATTCGCCTCAAGGGAGAGACACAAGTTGAATTTAGGTCGTAACAATGCTATGTTTAATGTAAGAAAAGCACATATGTACACCTGGGACCAGTCCATGTCTCCTCAGATCTGATGTCTCTTTGTATCTGGATCTTGCGCATGTCGTGCTGGAGATTACTGAGCTCCTGGCTGAGGAATATCTTTCGTTCCCTTGGGAGATCCCATATTCTTGTAAGGAGCATTGCCACAGGTGAAGGCCATGTCTGGTGGCCTAACATCCTGACAGAAGACCTGACAGCAGGTTCTGCAACATCCTAAAGAGAATTTGGGAAAATTGACCCCTAGGAAAAGGGACTGAGGACCTCTGAAGCAACCTCAGCAAATTCATCTTCGAGTTTGAGCAGAAAGAAAGATGAGCAGCAAAAAGGACTGAAACGCACCACTGTGACGCCTGGAGGTCATCCACTGCTAAATCCTCACTTGCTCTTAGCTGGCCATATTATAACAAGAAAGAGATTTTTTTCATTGTTTGTTTGGTTTTTTCCTCCTGCCTGTGTCTGCCCAAGAGGTTTCAAAGCTGTCCTCTCAGATCCGGCACTTGCTGCATAGGCTGTGTTGGCGGGTGGCAGAGGTGGTGGCAGTGAACTCTCCCGGTTCCTCTGAGCCCTGTTTTTCTATGACTCCAACACACTCCACATGGGGCTTGGGTGGAAACTGCTCCAGAGGTGAACCGGTGCTGGGAGCAGCTGCCAGCTTATTAAGCAGTTTGCCGCGCCAGGAGCGTGACATCGCAATGCTGGAAGCATCCCCAGCTGCTGGCAGCCTTCGCAGAGGGGTCGCTTCAGACATATCCATCTCTAAAAGGGCTGAAAAGAGAGTATTTTTTCCCCCTGGGCCCTCATTTTCTCCCGATGACTCTGTCTGATGAGGACTCCTTCCATGCTCCCTTCGCACCGAGCCCAAGCCTGTCACTGCCCAGCTAAAAAGCTCCTGGCACCGATTATAACAGGTCATGCTCTTCGCTCCGGAGTTCACCAGTGCAATTGCTCATCTTTCAGCTAGGATGGTGCCTGACACATCAATGCCCCAGCTATCTGCAGCCAAGGCACAGAAAAGAAATCAAGGCAGTCTACTGAGGGGTCCCTGGTCCCGGAGTTTGCCATCCATGCTGGACCAAAAAATGGATTTTCCTGAATTGCTGCAAAGACCCCAGCAACACCACCAGTTTCTCAGCTTCCTGAGAACCATAAGTTTATTTATTGCTGGAATGTGCCTTTGAGAAGGCTTTCTACTGCTGGCTGCTGAGTTTGTTAGGGTTTTGTGTTGTTTTGTTTAGTTTTTTTATTTTTTTTTCCATGGGAAAGATTTCCAGTGTTGCTGGGGAGGTTGCTTCTTGAAAGGATCGTTGTAAGAAATGGCTGCAGCTGGAGTTAGAGCACCTAAAAATAACCATATTAGAAATAAACAAATACTGTCACTCCAGCCACATGACAAAGTAAGGCTAAGATAGAAGATCCCAGGATTTGACCTTAGAATCCTCTCTTCAGCAGACTCTAAGCACTGACCAAACTCATCCCCATGGACTTTGCATGGGACTTCCTGTTGTTTTGTGGGATCCTCTCCCCATCAAACTTTCAAAGAACTGGATGCTGTCACAGCCAGACAGACGTGTAAGCATTTGCAAGATTCTCCATCAGAAACCCATATTTGCATATGCTCTGATGAATTAGCACTTTCCTGTTCCTTTGGTCTCAGTGGGAACTACATTAAAACCATTTCTGTGACGTATCCCCTGGCTCTATCCACATACCTGATTAGACAAGCAGAGAGCACTTCAGATTCTTTAAGAGACATCCACTGAATATGTGAACTAGCCTAAAAGCATTTTGGAGACCATACAGGCCTTAATATTAAGTTTCATGGGCCAAGTTCCCATCTTTTTGACATAGCTGGCCCTTCTCTTAATATTCTTTGCCAAAAATCATTATTCATCTAAAACACCTTCATCTCCATGAGGCTGTCTAATCAATATTGCCAGGTGCTACAGAGGTTAATAGTGGATAATAGCTTCTGGGACTGTGCTAAAGTCCATGGGGTCACTACTGAAATGAGGTCTGATTTGGTATAAACAAGGGCTCTGCCCTAGATTTGCCAGATCTGTTGAGATGAAGCATGTGACGTCCATATACAATTGTTTTACGTGCTTTCTGGATTGTATTGATCATGGATCTTTTGTTGTGTGGACTGGTTGAGGGCTTGAGACACGTCCCAGAGACCAAGGAGGCAATGCCACACACATAACCAGACAACAAAGCCTGTGTAACAACCACCCACTAAATCAACTCCTGCTATTCTTCTTCAGGGCAATGATGACAAAAGATGCACCTCTCCAGGGAACAAGCTCTCCACCTTGCCTGACCCATCTGACAATTAGAGGACTCAGAAAGTGTCTTACAATAGAGTCTTCTCAAATAAAAGCCAACTCGCAACTAAAGGTTGTAAGAAAACAGGCACGAAACACTCAGGTGAAAGATTTAATCTGGAAGAGCAAAAATGGAACACATGGAACAGGAACATCATGCCTTGTGCACTCACGAGCACACATCAGTATCTCTCTGTTGCACACCTAAAACATGAAAAGCTATCAAATAAAATGCTGTATTTTTGTCAGCTATCCCCATACCTTGCAAATCACTTTATATAGGAAACCAACTTTACACTGCACAAAGCTCCACCCATCCAGATGATGTTGTCATTTCCATGGTAACTAAAGTACCTCAAAGGCAAAAGAACAGATGGAGACTGGAGAAAAAAATAATCTAAGGACCAAAAGTGAACATATGTAGTGCAAGAAAAAATATTAAGCTGTGGGCAGCTATTAGGTTTATTATCACTTGCAAAGGGAGACCTCGATAAACTCAGTCACGGCTCTGCGGCAAGGAGTGGCATAATCAAATCAGCTGTGTGACAATACCAATTTTACAGCCGCCCGTATTCCCTCTTCCTTTCCCTTGCACAAATTTCAAAAAATAATTTTCCCTGCTCCCTTAATGGCTTGTTTTGGTTTAAGGACAACAGCAGCCAAAACAAGCAGAAAGAATGTAGCTGGTGGTATGCTTGACTGCCCATTGAATGTCTTCAAGATCAAAAGTCTCCGGGGGGGAGCAAGGAGTACTGGTTGTCCCTTCCCAACACAGGCTGCAGTAGTCAGCGGAGCAAAACTCCACACAACAACCTGTGGCCCACTACATCCCACTCACATGTTCTCGGTCTAGCTCCCAAACCGCGCATTTACGTGCACCATTGTACGAAGGACGTGCTGGCAGCTCAGCAGCTATTTGGAACATCTTTAAAACTGGGTTAATAGTTATGACAGAGTCTTTGCTTGACTTCCTCTGGAATTAGTCCATCTTCGTGGATTGCTGTCAATCAGAAGGGAAACTTGCAATTTACATAGGACAATTTGTTCTGTGTCAGCTTTCTAAGACTCTGAGCAAAGCAAGTGTAATTTGGGAACAGAGGCTGTGATAGAGAGGGGAAAAAAATGAAAAAAAAAACCCCTCATATTTTTAGCTTGCTCACACTAGAAGTTTTCTGCTCTATATTATATAATTTATTTGAGATGCAGAGTTTTGTCAAAGTGAAAAAAAGTTAAAAATGTATCCTGCTATTTAAACTTCTCGGAGCTTAAGCTGGACAGAGCTGGTGTAAACTTCGGAGCGAGGAAAACTCATCTGTGAGCTGGGCAAGAAGAGTCTAGGGCGTGAGAAACGTGAATCCAAGCCCTCCTGCCCAAGCCTTCCATTGAAACCCAGTGTAAATAATTTTCATTTTTTTTTATGCTTCACCTCCTTGTCTCTAAAAGAGGAGCACTGGCATTCCCTCCAGTCCTGTAGACTGCGAGTATAAATGTTTTTCTGTGAGACCATGAGCTGCTCAGACCCTGCCATAGCTAAGGGCCAAATCAGCACCTACGGTAGCTGCACCCTGTTCCCAAACAATTTTTTATTGTCGGTGACTTTTTACCACCCACGCTGTTAGTCTGCATTTTGCCCCTAATGAACAACAGGTCTGCACGAGTCCCTCTCCATCACACATGCTGCCACATGGGCATGATGCATGATCTCCTGCAGCTGGAGCAAGAAATGCTTCCTCAGTTCGTATTTTAAAGCATAATGAAAAAAAGAAAAAGAAAGAAAGAAAGAAAAAAAAAACAAACATAAGAACATATTTGTGTATTCCATCCTAAAACAAAAGCAATGCTTTTGATGCTGATGGTTTCTTCCTGACTTTCCTCTCCTTTCTTGCCCAAAACTCTAGATATCGAGCTTCTGCTCCTCTCCGCTGCCCAAGTTCTGCCGGAGCGGTTGCGGACAGACGGACGGACATCTTCCGGAAGGGCTGCCGGCAGGGGGCGATGCCTCATGGCTATTCAACCAAAAACACCGAAAACCTCGGAAATTAAAGAGGCTGCCGGGGGAAAAGGGCACAAAGGCATGCTGTGGTGCAAAGAGGCAAGGGAGTAAGGACCACAGCCGTGGGGCAAGACCCACCCGTGTCAGCCCCTGGCACCCGCCTCCTTTTCAGGGTTTGTTGTTTGTTTTTTTTTTTTCCAAATTTTCCTCGCTGATACAGAAACTCCGCGATAAGGAAACATTGATAAATGACCGAGGTGTGAATTAAAAAGCTGTGTTGTACATTCCCTGGAGCATGGGGAATCAATCAGCTGTCGGTTTTGCAGACGAAGCGTTTCTTGCCTGGTTTTTCCTCGGGTTGGGGAGCGAGGGTCGCTTGGGCTGACGCCTGATGCTGCTTTCCGTGACTCGAGGGATCTCTGCACCACCTGATGCCAAGGCTGGCGGTCACCACAGTGGGGGTCAGGGAACAATAATGAACAGGGAAAATGAAGAAAAGGCAGAATTAGGTATCCTGAAGCTCTGTTGTAGACCTGGAAGTGCTAAATATAATTTGCTTTCTACTGGGTGTGCTACTGCTTACGGTAGTGGAGGTTTAAGCGTCCCACACTGACCAAAGTGATGCCATCAATTGCCTGGCTGGGAACGGTGCTGTCATAGAATCATAGAATGGTTTGGGTTTGAAGGGACCTTAAAGATCATCTAGTTCCTTAGATGAGACCCAACATAGATGACAGAGGCTTAATGCCAGCAGTGATTCTTGCTGAATATTGCACCCTGTCCTTGTGGGATCTCGATCTCACTGTGCATGGGCTGGCAGAGGTTCATTCACACACGCGATGCCAAGCACTTCGAAGTATGTTTGTAAACTACTATTCAGCTAGAGCTTCACGCTGAAATGTGATACACCTTGCTCCTCATGTTTCTGTCTCCAAAAGTTTCAGGTGTCCCACCACAATGATAAATAATTTAAGCATATGAAGCATCCATGCATCAAGTTTTGCAAAGCCCTGGGAAGAAAGGAATAACTAAGGTGATTCACATTGTAGCTAAAGCAGGTGCATAGATACTGAGAACTGGATATTCTCCACATGGGTATTATCCATTGACACCTGAAGGATTTTGCACATTATTAATAGCATGCGAGTGTGCCCATTTTTTTTCCTCCAAATAATTTCTGAGGCCAACCTCAGCTCACCTGTGAAATGCACCCTCTGATTGCTGAAGCGATCTCGTGGTCTGTGTTTCGTACTGTGGGACTGGCCCAATGAAATCACACAGAGCAAAGAAGGAGGACATTTTCATATTCACATAGGTTGTTGGTGTGTGTGGTTTTTGGGAGAAGAAGGGAGGTGCACTTCATAATTTAATAAAACCAAGACTTTTCCGTGCTTTTTTTTATATGAAAGAGAAAAAATCGTTACCCTCCCCATGGGTCTGAGAACATACTTGGACAAAAGAAACCAAATACTTCTGAACCAATTAATGTTATCCACGGCTAACAGAGCAGCCCAATAATTGTGTTTCAAATGACAGACACATCCAAGAACAGCCACCAGTGCCATACTCTGAGCAGCAATCTGGAAGATGAGGTTCAGGTGTCTGCTCTGGTTTGGGCAGGTTGGAAATGGAAGTGACGATACTACACATTACCAGTGGGACCCTACCATGACAGTGAGGCTCTGTCCCTTTCTATGCCAAGAAGTCTGCCGTGAGTTGGAGACATTCTCTGAGCCAAGCCCAGTTAGAGCAAAACCCTCCAGTTTCAGTAATTCAACAATCTATTAGGAAAAGTCATGACCTTATGGCAGCGATTCTTCAGCCACTGGATGGCTACTTTCAACAAGGACTAGTCAGATTTTGCTTGGTACTATATGGCACCTTTCATAAGAACTGCTCTGTGTATACATTGCTGTCAGTCAAAATTCAAAAGACATTGACTTACTTCTTCTGCAAATTGATTTCCAAAGATTGCCAAGCCAGAAAGGACCATCTAGGCCACCTAGTCCATCTCCAGCCTGTCAGGGTTATCAGTGCTTCAGCTTGGCTCAGGCTAAAGAACAGTTTTATTTATTCAGTTAAATGTTGTTTCCAGAAAGGAATCCCAAGCCAAATCTAGAACTGCGCCAGGGCAATAGAGCACCTAGCCCTAGAGTGGACCCCAAAGCATTAAGTGAAGCCTTTCAATTATGATATGCGGACAGATTTGGAAATCATTTGGATTTACAGTGGGTAGGAAACACTTAAACTGTTACGTAGGAAATGCTGAAGGGAGGAATGGTCCCAGAACTGCTCCTTTGAGAAATTAGGTACCTAACTCTGGTCCCTTGGTACCATGTAATTTCCTGACTTGCAAGGCATTTTTTCCCCTGGAATCAAATCTATATCTGATAGCTAAACATAACTCTTCAACGCTTGCCCTGCAAATAATTTTCTCCAGCCCTCAATCATTTTTTGTGGCTCTTTTCTGTACCCTCTCCAATTTTGTCACCATATTTTTAAAAATGTGGCCGTCAGACCCATAAACAGCCTCTCAAGTTCAACCCGACTAGTGCCATACACCACAAGTGTACCTGGCTGAAGATCCAAGGATCGCATCAGTGCTTTCAGATCTGATGGTCCAACTTGAAGCCAACACCACAGTGCTTGTCTGGGTTTTTTTTCTGTTTGCAATATGCATCTCACTGCATTAAAATGCATTTTGTTTGCCTATGCCAGGCAGTGCAGTTTGTTACGTCAGGCTGCCCTGGACTCTCATTCTTTCCTATTTCACCAAACATAATGTCATGTACAAATGTCATCAGGCGTAGTTCTATATTTACTTCCAGATCACTGATGAATGGCATAAGGGAAAACTCCAGTAACACTCCTCTTCAACAATAATTCTGCATTGACAATTACTCTCAGAGACCTGTCAGCTAGGCAGTTCTTAACTCATTTCATGTCTGCTCTTGTCCTGAACCCAATTACTTTTGCTTCACTAAAACGTATCTTCTAGGAAGTCATCCAGACTCCAACCTGAAAATGTCACGAGATGGTGATTTTTACCAATCCTCCTATTAAGTTTCTGGAATGATTAATCACTCTGAACCACGTACATCTTCATTGCAATGTGATCTTCTCTCTGAATTCAACTTATAGCTATCAGTTCCTTTTATTAAATTTCCTAGCTGGATTAAACAATTATTTATACCTGGAATTCTCAAGCAGATCCAGTATTTCCATTCACGCCCCGTCCTAAATTATGTAGCTTTAAATTGCCTCCTGCTGGTCCTGCACTTCATCGACCCGTGTTGTATTTCTGCTAATGTGTTGTGCTTCTTATTCATGTTACCGCTTCTGTGTTAGTTCGTAAAGCCTTAAATACATACAAGTACGTATATTTGAGGCTATATATACAGATATATATGCAAAATTGTACTCAGTATGAAAACTGTGATTGAAATCCACACCATCATAGATCATCGATGCACAGAGAACCCAGGGTAAGTTTTGATGCTTATTCGTAATTAGTTCCTTTGAAGTTATTTATGAGGGAAAGAATTTTGTGTGCTCATGAGATCAGAGTTACTTGTTTGCTCAGGAGAGACTGTGAAATATAACCACAACTGTAAGAGCGGCAACAAACTGATGGATGTTGAAAGAGCTACAGGAGGCAAACATTCAAAGGTTTTCAAAAGGACTCGCATGTCTGAGCAGCCCTGAGCAAAGGGCACATCCTGGTCTTCTGCTGGTGTGTCAGCAAGCGCTGCATCGTTGAGCCCTACAACTCTTGTATGCTACCTGATTACAGAGAAATGTTTACTCGCTGGCATCGCAGGGGAAAGAAGGCTGTGAAAAGATCGGACAGATAAGAAAATTTGGGCTTGAACCTGAGCCTCCCATGTGGTCAGTCTCCCACACTGTAATACAATGTTGCTAAGCTACCAAGGTTTTCTTCTAATTGTCCTGGTTGAGAAATTGGAGATAAAATCTTTTTCTTTTGTTTTTGGACAGTGGTGAGAACCAGCACAGTCTTTGTCAATACCAAGAACATGCTGAGATAGGGATAACAGCATTCGGTTATCAAAATAACGTACAAGAGAAATGGTTTGGGGATACTGGGAGTATAATTATCCTAAACCCCATGGAGAATCAACCAACAGAGAGGGTTTATGTCTTCTAAAATCAGTTTTGCCCTTGGTTTCCAATCCCTTGGCCCTGGATTTTGATTCTTGCCTGCCATTGTTCACACAACAATGTTGAAACATGATATCACATGTTTGAAGGATTTACAAAATAAAAGGGCAACTCCTTTAAAAATCACTGTGCTTTCTACTTTGCGGGCATCTGTTCAAACAGTTGAATTTCCAATTCTTGAGCAAAAAGAGGGAAGATTAAAATACATGCACCTTTCCCCTCTGTTTTCAGCTGTCTTGGAATATAATCACTGATCACTTACGTTGTAGTGGGATATAATGAACTGCTAACTATGGTATGTCTGAGGGTTTATGTGTGTGTACATAGATAAATAGATGACAGACAGACAGTTAGATACATACATACATAGGTTTCTTGTAAGCAAAGCTCAGAAGTATGCGAGACAGAGGAGAAGCTAAAACACATAAATAAACTGGTTTGATTTAAGCCATTAAAGCAATTGTAAATACTTTTTCTTAATGTTGTGTTTGTATTTTTGAATCAAGTGTTACCAGTGTTTTACTGGGGGCCCTGCAAGATAACGCTTTTCCTTTCACATTAACTTACAAATCACCCAATAATTCTGTATAACATTAATTCATACCTTGAACCTAGAAAGGCTTATATACACGTTTAACTCAATATGCTATCTACATAAAAATAACAGGCTCATGGCCTTCGTTATAAAACATCTGCCTGTCTCATGCAGTCAAGGTTATGTACAGATTGTTAGGCATGAGGAGGAAACTCATCTCATGCCCACTGCAGGAACCAAAACAACTTTATGAATTCCATAGTATTTTTTAAGTTAAAAGAACAAAGAGAAGGAAATTTCCTTTTTCAGATTGTCCACTTACATGGTATGAACTCCCTGACACACAGCAGAGTCTGGGGAAGGAGATTTTTTTAAAGAAAAAAAATGTTCTAGGTCTAGAAGACAAAACCATAGGTGAGAAAAGCTTTGATGTCAGCCTTGATCCACAATGATTTATGCACACATATCCTACAAGTTGGCCACTCAAAGGAGTGCTTATAAAATTTATCTTGATGGATCTTTTCGGAGTTTTAACCAAGTGTGACTTTTTTTTATTTTCCAGTTGTACATATGACAGGCCTAAAAATAACTTCGGATCAATCAAAAACTTCCTTTAGTAGTTTTGAGGCTTTTAAATTTTGTTTTTCTTTTAGACTGCCCCATGTTTTCAAAGTAAGTGAACGTTAAATAAGTCGTTATCTCACTTGCTTCCCAAACTGATCTTCTCAGTTTGAAATTATTTAAGTGGGGCTGCTTAAATACATTTGTATACGTATGTGCATATTCTCCAGAAGAACACAAACACAAGATAAAAAGACTAAAGGCTCACAAAACACCTTCTATCCCAGATTTATTAAATATAAACAAAACACTATTTCCTAACAGTTCTAATCAGAACTGTTTTTTTCTTGGTTTTCTTTTTTTATTATTTATTTTGGTCCATAATTTGGTTTTCTGTGTTAATCCACTCAAGCCAATTACTTCGTAACCATGTGTCAGCTTATTCCAAGGGGAAAGACGATGGTCAATGGAGCTCTTTGACGTGGAGCTTACCTGCCAAAAGTTTTTGAAATCAAAATTCTTCACAGGAAAATGTCGCTGGCAGCTCTGCCAAGAAATGCTGAAACTATTTCTTTTTGTTTCATTTGGATACAAAATGCCAAAATGTAGCTCCAGTTGGGTGATTTAATTTAAACAAACAAGCCTCCCTTCCATGTCAAAGCACTGATTCAGAGTGACAATTCTTGTTTGGTTTCAGTCAGAAATATCAACATTTTGAGTATGACATTTCTGATTCAAAAGTTTTTGAGTTGCGTATTTGTTTGGGATAGAGGTGGGGTTGGTCTGTTGGCCCTCTTTTTTGTGCATTTCATTTATTTATTTGTTTTCTCCTATTTGTGGAGAGAAGCGGGAGGAAGGAACCATGAGAGAAGAAGGACGGGCACAGCCTACTGACTCTACCCAAGCTTATCTGTTTGGGATTTGTAGGTATCAATGCAGAGGTCAGTCATGTGGAGAGGTCCAAAGGGAAGTAATAGCTTGATGTGCCTAGGAGCATTTCCCAGAAGGCACGAGGAAACATTATGGGGCACATGCTCACCCATACTGCTAAATCTGTTGAGGGCTACACTGGCATCTCATGGGCCACACAAAGCCCTCCTACCGAGCTAGTGCTATATGGGGACCTGTGTCATAGATCTGTTGCTATGCACTTTAAGGGATCATGGCATGTGAATACACCTCCATGGCTGATGGGGGTCAGCCCAGGTAGTCCTTGAGACAATCAAACGCTGAATTCAGATCACTCAGATGGCCTGTGGTTACCACATCCCAGAGCAAAGGGGAGAAGCTCGGTGTGCTCCTACAACACTCTGGGACAGTGATCCCTGTGGCACCATCTCTGCAAGGAACCAAACACGCAGAGGCACTCAGGGGGGAACTCCCCACTCCCTCCTCAGTGTTACCTTCCCCTGTAAGTAGACTTCCACAGCTCCATTCCACAAGCCCTCCCTTTCCTGGAGGGTTCCTCTTCATCACCTGCGTGATCACACAGACAAGCCAACAATTTACTCCTACGAGTAGAGGTTTGCCAAACCGGCAACCCAGACAGCAGCATCGCCGGACCCCCAGCAAAGCAAGGGTGGAAAAAGGAAAAGCTCGAGGGCTTGTATTTTGCACATCTCCACTGGCCCGGAGATGAATTTGCGCTGGTTTTTGGGGGCACCATTACTACTTCATTCTGAAAGGAGCGGAGGGGCTTCAATCCTTGACATAGGTGTTGGGGAGTCCTTGCTTGTCTCCCTCAGCCCCAGGGAGGGATTCCTCAACCTCGAGGCTGAACAGGGGTTCCCCCCCAAAATCCCACGCTGCTGTCAAAAGGTGAGGGGTTGGGGGTGTGTGGGAGAGGCCGGGGCGGGGTGAATGCCCCCACTCCGGGTCTCACCTTCTCTGCCTCTTCTCCCCTGCCCCCATCACTGCTGCTGTTGTGTCAGGTAGTGGCACTGTTGAGTCCATTAACCCAGGGCTGAGCACTGCGGCCGCACCGAGCGTGTGTTTCCGTGCCTGTATATATGTATACATACATATATATATATATATATGTGTGTGTGTGTGTGCCATCATTACCATCTATTCCAGCCCCCCCCCCGCCCCG